>JAHREE010000413.1:704061-725073 GCA_033628505.1 Tringa tobata | reverse complement strand
CCTGCCCAGGGCAGGGGGGTTGGAACCTGATGATCTTTAAGGTCCCTTCCAACTCTAACCATTCTATGATTCTATGATACTCCGACAGGCCATATCATGATCATCTAAACCAGTGCTCTGGTGGGACAGCCCACCCTATTGACAAACAAGTTACAAGCTTCTAATTCTCTTCCTTTCCATTTATTAACTGGATCAATGGAGCACTGGTCCCAGAGTTTTCTTCTGGGGTGGTGCACTCACAATAAAACTATGGTCAGAGGAAATGGAAACAAAGCTAACTTTTAAAAACCAAAGTCCCACCTGGGATAAATTGACAAAAGCTCCAGATTCTCTACCAAGGTGAGGATCAGACAGATGATGCAACATCCAGTTTTGGTTTTTTTTTGATGTGATTGATATTTGCTGGCTTACGTATCTAAAAGATTCATGCCGTACAGTTTTTTTGAATAACCTATTTTACAGCTTTGGCACCATCAAGACAGTGAGGGAACATGCAAGCACAGCAACACCATTTACACATCAAAGGGAAGGGAAGGGCAGGGGGAAAATATAAAGACAATCACTTTGTAACAAAACTGGACAATAATAAAAGAGAAGTTAAATAATCAAAACCTTTTGGTCAAATCAATAGATTGATAATTAAACTTGACTATATTACCCAATAAAACATCAGCCGCAAGTAAGTGGTCCATCACTCCATCCAAAACGTATGTCTGAAACTCCTTCTGCTGAGTTCGTGTTGATCTTTCAGGAGAAGCCTGATTAAAAAAAATACAACATTAAGAGAACGAGTATCTCTGAGCGAACAAAAAGAGGGAAAGGGAGGGTGTGCTCGGTGAATTTCTCTTGTCTCTGTTTTTTATCTCAACATTCTGTCTCGAGTAAAAAGGGCTTGGCTTTATCTAAAAATTTAAGAATGCACATCGAGTATACATTAGCTGCATGCAGTCTTACAGAGTAGGCATTATTCCTATTAAAATCCAATAAATCTATCTTCTGGCACTGGAAAAGAACACATTCCAAAAAGACGCTCAAATCTCTAATTAAACATATGGTTAAACTGTGATCTCCTCAGCTCACAGATTCACCTCCTTTAGTTAAAAACGAGTAAATGGGAAAGATCAAACACAAAAACTGATCATCACTTCTGTGTGGGGTTCTGCATATTTGTACAGCAGCCTTGGTATAGTCATATAGTAGATGGATGTGCTAAACCTTTCTAATTCCCTTTGCACTTAGAAGGGAAAACCACTTTATCACCTCCTGTCGTTCAACGCATACGTAATCATACATAACTGAACGATCCACTTAAACAGCTTTAGAAAGCAATATAACACAAAGTCAACCTGCTTTGTTTTGCCCTGTAACAGTTTAGCAGCGTGTATGTACCCAGTTCTCTGGTTGTGCTAAAGGGCCAGTAACAATGAGGGTGACAGCAGATTAAAACAGGAGCAAAGGAACTGCAACCAACTGAACGTGGCCTCAAATACACTTCCTCATATCTGCATATCAATCCGTCTCTCAATAATTCATTTTTTTGCTTTGTGACAGCAAAGAGATGCCCAACTGCCCCAGGAAACGTGTCAGGAAATATACAAGCACAGCCCAAAATTCCTGCAGCTATCAAAAGAATCAGGGAGACTCAGCAACACATCAACTACGTCACGAAAAGGTAGGTCGAGGGAGAATGTGAATTGATGTGAACTGAACATTTCAAAACACACTGACTGAAGGAGGTGTGGGCAGTAAAACAGGAACTGAACTCCCTGTTCCCTGCCTCAGCATTAACAGAAGGATGCTTTCTGCAGATGTCATGAACTTTAAAAGGTAATTTATAGGAAGATAACACAGTTATTTCGTGAATTTTTATAGCATACGACACCTTATGTCCTGCCACTTCTTTTTCTCTAATATGAATAAACCAGAGACCGTAATATTTCTGCAGGGATTTTAAGTTTTCAACAAAGCCAACACAGCTGTCATGGTCTGAAAGGTGTTTAACAAATGAATCATACTCCACAAAAATAAAACTTGAAGAAAGCTACACCTTCTCATGCTGTCACTGTCGAGCACCCAGTGTTGTGATCCACTACCCGTGTTTCCAGACAAAAGGAGGTACTGGCTAAGATGCCAAAACGAGATTGATGGCCGCTCCAAAGCGAGGAGAAAATAGAAGTAAGACATTGACACGGCGTGCTCAGCATCTAACAGAGCCATTTGACCAGCCAAGTGGAAGTTAAGGAGCCCACAAACGAATCACAGAATCTTCTAGGTTGGAAGGGACCTTAAAGATCATCTTGTCCAACCGCCAACCTAATTCTGGTGAAAAATAAACACCCACAGCAAACAAAAAGCAACACCATCACTAAACCATATCTCCCAGCACCACTTACTTCATGACAATTTACAGGATTCTACCGAATCTCAGGTCATTGCTCCTCTATCTTTGAAATTAAGCAGAGGAAAACACTTTAGGGAATAAAGTGTCACAGTAAGTTCAAATAATAAAACCAGAAGAAAACACGAAACCCAAAGAAACTGTACCTCTAGCAGAAGATCTACCAGCGGAGTCTGTTTGCTGGCTGGTGTGAGACATAAGTTATCAATTATCAGCACACGCATGAAGTCAAACACAAACTTCTTGGCAGGATGGTTGGTTAGGTAGGTCTTGGTGCCAACATTGCAGTATTCCGACTGGCTCCTGTTCATGCCAGAATCAGCTGCAAAGGCTTTAAACTCTTCAGCTGGGGACCCAACTTCATCATCAAGATCAGTGACCTGTGAAAAACAGCACGTTAAAACTCTAGAGATCAGCAAATTAATAGCAATCTCTTTGCCACTCTGTTCTTCACTTGTCTTTCTAAGGCTTCTTAAGATGCCTTTTCACAAGGCTGTTATTTCCAGGATCAGTTCCCTAATACACAACAGGAGAAACAACCAAATTCTAGTTTCAGGTTCCCCAGGCAAACAACAATCAGTGAAGACTGGCATGAGTTACATGAGCTAGAGGTCACATTTCATTTTCATTTGCCAACAAGAAGTACTTGGGCAATTTCTAGATACTTTGCAAAAAATAAATTTTCTCCTTGCAAAAAAAGAAAAGTTTTGAAAACTTATTAATTCAAGCAGTTAAAATAAATTCAAGACAGAAGCCAGCTAAAAAAGGTCATAAACCTTACATGACGGAAAACAATAAAGGAACTGAGTCTTTTCAAATCTCAAAAAAAACCAACCCCCAAAACCCAAAAGGATTCCTACAGCTTTCCTGTTTCTGACAAACAACAACCTTTGAGGGGCTAGCTCTTCAAGACTGTAACAAAAGCACAAATACTAATAAAAGCTGTCAAAAACGAACGCGTGACTGCCTTTATGTAATGTCCTCCTCCAAATTAAAGGGGAGACCATCCGATTCCCCTCAACAGGCTTATCACATCACCAGCTTACGTGTGAAGTAAGCAAAGGTTTTGAACATTTGGTCCACTTCAGTGGGAGCGTTTTCCCAAAAAAACTGAGAAGCCTAAACGTGTACTCTTTCTGGTTTGAATGGCAATCTCAGAAAGGCTGAAAAATCAGTTAAGAATTTTCTCTCGACGCTGAATTTGGGTTGTAGCGTTTCGTTGCGGGAACCTGGCTGTTATTCATCTATTTCACAAGGAATTGATAATTTCTACGCATCTGGGCAGAGGGAAATGCTGGAGGAATAAACCGATTTGAAGTCAAGAGAGCCCTCAAACAGCAAGGAGGCTCAGGCTGTCAGGTAGCTACACAAAGTTCCAAGAGACCTAGTAGTTAAAGTAAAACCTGCTCACGGACACAAGGCTCACTCTCAAAACTCTATACAGGTGAGTGCCCAATCAGCAATACCAGTTTAAGTGAGGTTTTTCCGAGATAGCATCTACTAGATGTAGTACTAGATGCTCCTAGCATCTACTTCAAGTGCAAGTCTAACTTAAAAGCAAAATAAACTACCTTTACAAAAGACTCATCAGCACGCATGTTTCAAAATTATCAAAAAATTAACAAAAAGATGGCATGCCACCAGTATTTCCTGAGGTATTTTGTCATACCCTCCCTGGTTCTAGCATTTGCCAACCTGTAGCCTAAGAATCCTTCCATGTTCTTAGTAAAAACTCCTTTTAGATGTTGGCTAACAATAAATGTTTGTTTCCTTTCCACTGATATTCTAGAAAAAGTATTATTTGTAAATGACACTAAGCTCAAAAAACACTTCAGGCAGCAATGCAAGCAAAGTCAAATTCACACCCTCGCCCAGCTTGAACTCAGTTCCAGGTAATACAAAAAAACCCTGTTTTGTGGCTAAGCCACAAAAGAAGAAATGGGAAGTGGGAAGAAAAGGGTTTAGATTTTATCACATCTTGCAGAGCAGAGGGCTGAAAGCACAGGCTGACTCAGTCTCTTTTGCTTCTGTAAATGTGAGCTAACGTTGTTCATATGATTGAAAATAATGATCCACTAGAAAACAAATAAACTGTGGACCATTCCCCCTAAAATGCAGTTTCAGATGTCACTGCACAACAACTGCCCTTCAGCTGAACACGCGCTCCTTCCCGTACCAAAACCCAAGCAGGAAACATCCAGCCCAGCCTTTCCAGCAATCCTCTTTCCGTTTCATCTTTATAGGACTGTTAATTGTTAAATCCTCAAAAGTAACATTCAGAGGGAAAACAAACCAGCCAACCAGTTGGGTTTCCTACCATCTCAGAGTAAGGTCGGATGTTGAAAGGAAACACGGTTGCTGCCAGCGCACACAGGAACTCCGGGCTCATCCACAAGGAAATGAGGTCTGGCACGTTGTGATACAAATAGCGGAAGAACTGCATCAAGGTGACTGGATATTCTCGAAGCCAGGAGCCTTCTTCCTCCGACTGCCAAGGCTGGGTTGAAAAACAAACAGCACGTCAGCACAGATGGCATTAATTGAGGAACGTTCGTTTCAGAAAGGAGCTGCAGGAAGAGGAGCTGTAGGGACAAACAGGCAATGAAACACGTGATCGTCACACGTGATCAAAGACGGGGTCAAACGTGATCAACCACATGGACAAGGACTTCTTCAAGCACAGTAGAAAGAGGTGACTGAACACGTGGCCAAGCACATTACCGAGTGTGAAAAACACACCCTGAACATGTCAAATGTGTGTTGGAGCACTGGTCAGAACACATGACCAAACATGTGTCTAGAACACATGACAGAAGACACAGTGTCCGAACAGGAGATCTAATATCTGACCAAACAAGTGACAGAAAATGTGTTCTGGCCCATAGCCAACATGTGACCAACCTAACCCAATGTGACAGAACATGTGTCCGAGCGTGTCACCATACGATGATCACCTGACCAAACATGTGACCAACACATGGTTAGTCTTGCCTCCAGAACGTGTGACAATTGAACAAGCCACCAATTTCTAACAAACACATAAACCACATGTCCAAACCATGTGCCTGCAACAGGTGACAACAGAACATGTGATAAGAGAACACATGTCCAAGCCATCACAAACATGTGACTGAATACATGGCAGCGTGTCACCATATCACAAGTGCCTAAGAAACACATAGAACATGACAAACATTACAACAGGACATGTCATGATAAAACAGGCTGGAACAAATTGCAACCACATGATGAAATGTAACCAGACACATGACTGAACACGTGATAAACCCACAGCAATAACACATGGCAGGCGTACATGACAATAACACAGAATGACAGAATAATATGGGGTTGGAAAGGACCTCTGGAGATCATCTAGTCCAACCCCCTGCCAAAGCAGGGCCACCCAGAGCAGGCCCCACAGGAACGTGTCCAGGCGGGTTTGAATGTCTCCAGAGAAGGAGACTCCACCACCTCCCTGGGCAGCCTCTGCCAGGGCTCTGCCACCCTCACAGCAAAGAAGTTCCTCCTCATCTTTAGCTGGAACTTCTTACATTCAAGTTTGTGCCCATTTCCTCTTGTCCTGTCCCTGGGCACCAATACAAAAAGACCGGCCCCATTCTCTTGACACCCTCCCCTTAAGTATTTCTAAGCATTGATCAGATCCCCCCACATTACATGTGTCCTACCATGTAATGATTCAAAACATGTTGGTAAACATGACCTGACTCATATCAACCCAAAATGTGACAGCACATCTGAACACACACCTGATGACATAGCACAAGACAGCAAGGCAAGAGCCAGCATGTCACGAATGTGTCTGAACAGGTGAAGAACACACACATGACACAGCAGGTCACCAACAAGAGACAGAAGGATGACAGGAACGTATAGGGCAGCAGGTCACACACACATAGCCAGCATACAAGTCCAGAAGATACTTCTGAACGTGTTAACATGGGAGAGACACGCAAGCAATGCTTCTTAGAGCATACTGCAAACACATGACTACCAAACAGACAAGAATCAAACTGGTGCTGCTTTTCAAACATTTCATGGCATAATTTTCAGCAGATAACACTGTCTGCCTCCAAGGAAATACAAAATTTTCCTATTGAGAAACCAACTTTCACTACTCTTGACATTAGACTCAAAGATGAGAAGACAACACATATTTCTGGCAGTAAATTAATTTCTTCCAGCATGAGGCTATTAATAGTCAGGGGACTTCTCTGCATGTGGAAGGTTCATGCACGAAATCTGCAACTCGCATAGCTCTGAGCAGATGGGATACAGAGTCTCAAACATATCCCCCCATGACGTTAATCAGGAAAGAAATTCAATGATCTCTGCCAAGGGCATTTTATCCTCCTGCTTTCTTGTTTTAATTGCGGCAAAACACAAAGCCCGGCCGTTTTGTGAAAAAGCAGCATGAATTTTGTGGCCACTAATTTTTCTACAGATAATGAAAAATGAAGTAAAGTAGAATAACCCACTGACAATGATGGTTTTCACCCAAGTATTACGAGCCTACCTCACAGCTGGGTTTGTCGTGACCCTAACAATACCTCAACTTTTCTAATTTGGCTTTTGACCACGTGGCAAACTCAAACAATTCTGTATATTCAGACATGAGCAAAATTTTATATGCTTACAGAATTCAGCATGCTCCTCAGCATTCCCAATAACAAGAAGGCAGCTTCCGTGCAAACGCTGTGTATTGAAGAGGTAACGGTGCCGCACGAGGCAGGAACTCCAAATATGAACGTCCAAATAGAGTCTAAATCAAACTGTAAGAGGTGAACGAGAAGAAAGAAGACATGAAATAATCCCTTTCTCTTATGCAATTTTTATTATACCTACAATATCCTCATTTGGCAGTATATAAAAAACTGAGTTGTTTCACATCCTCCAAACTTTATCTTCAAAAGCTTCAGATAAAGGTCATATGTCACTGAAGAAAATTCCATCTAACCATGGGCTAACGTCTCACCTTCTCAAAGCATTTAAGTGTTTTGAAACAAGAAGAGACCTGCACAAGCCTGCACCATCACTTCAGTTTACTTCACTCCTCTGTTGTGGTAAAACCCATGGTATCCCAGAGAAAAACAAACTAAAAAGAACCAAACAAACCAAGCTGCATCTTCCAGCAAGTCCAAAAAGTTAGATCAATTCAAAAAACGGAAAAGGACAACGTGCCCACCTCTAGCATTACGAGTGCTACTGTTCAATATTTTAAGTTTTGATTTAACAATGCCGTAGTTTAATTCTAGAAGCAGGAGGAGAGCTTCATGACTCTAGTGTAGCACATTGCTCAGTGCACTGTCAAGTATTCCCCAAGAAAACAGGCAGGCAGAACACCTTCTGGTCTGAAGTTTTTACTTTCCAGTTCCCACTCCCAATGTTAGCCCTGCATCCATTTGAAACAGGCACCTGGTCTATCTGGAGTGTGGCTTTTCTCCGTAAAACACTATACTAAGGCTTCCTAGGACCCTGTTGTAGCCCTCTTAATATCTACTCATTTACGTTCAGTTAAAAGAAGTCCAAAATCAACCTGTTCAGAGTTAGAACAATAACAGGTTTCCAGCAACAACTGAGGTGCCTCCCTAAAAAACCACAGAGATTTACTGAAATAAAAGTCACCTTGTTTTGTTTGTAACCCTGTGAACTCTCCTCAACACAGCAACTCCCCACTTCTTTAGAAAAAACCAAACAACTACAAGGAAAGCAAGCAAAAAAATTACTCCCCCTTCGATGCCCACACCGTACCCGCTCAAACCCTGCTTCTCCATTTGACCCCAAAACAAGACCAGAAAGACAACAAGCACCAGGCTGGCTTCCATATACTCCCACCCTACTTTTGTCCACCCACCCCAACCGGCTCGGCACCGAACACCGCGTGGTGACACGGTGAATCAGCTGCAGGGAAGAAGGAGGGTGCCTGGTTAATCTGTTATTTTCTGGCAGGACAGACAGAACGACGTGGGTATCTTAACTAGGTAAACCCCTACCTGGCAACCCCGATTACATCGGCTGGCGAGGAGTGGTGCACTGACCTGCAGGTTTTCGGGCAGTTCAGTGACTGGTTGCTGCAGGAAAAGGGCCATGAGGAGGAAATAGAGGGCAGGGACGTTAGTGTGCTTGGGGAGAAGGGACTGCAGAACAGGAAAGCCTGGGAAGTGACAAGCATCCCGGTTAATCTCCCGCACCGTCGACCTGCCGCCGGCGCTCCTGCCGACGTTGAACCCTAAGATGAAAAAAAACATAATAAAAAACATTAAAAAAAAATAGAATAAGTCAACAAGGTTAACGGGGAAACGCCTACGAAGCTCACTCTTACTCAAGAAGTGAACTTGAGAGGGTACCTCCTCAGAAATCAACGCTGCAAAAAAATGAATGTGTGCATACAGACTGACTATCACACACGTTACGACGTTCTGTATTTTTTTTTCTGTCTAATTTTATCCATAAAAAATGAAAATTATTGCCTTTCAGTACCACATAGATGACAGTGCTCCATACAGACCGCCTAACGCTACTGCATACAGACAGATCCCCTTCTGACCGCGACCGCAACTTCAGACTTTTAAAACACTCAAGCTTCTGAAAAAAAAAAGCTAAAAAAATTTCACTGTCTGAGAGCAAAGTATCACCTGAACCTCAGTTACAGATTTATATTACCAAGTGGCAATCCAATGCCCCATTTAAGTCAATGGGCAGCTAATTTTGTTTCCAGTGTCTCAGGGGCATCTTGTTTCAGCTGGTTTGGTACCGATTAATCAGCTGGTATGAAGCATTAAATGCTCTTATTTTATCTTAAGTGCTGCCAGAGGCACAGAATTCACCTTTTGTGACCCTGCCTCTAGCTAGGTATTTCATTTTCCCATTAAAAAATAAAGCAATACAGCAGGACAGCAGAAAGTGCTTATTTTCAAAGGAGGCAAGAGGCAGAAAGACTGTTCAGTCTCTGCATCAGCACAGCAAGCTCAGGTTGTTTTTTTGAGGCTCTAACGTAGATATTCTTTCCATCAGAAATTGACTTTTTAAACAGAAAACACATACCAGGAATTAGACTAATGAAAGGTTTGCTACAAAGTTGCAGGAATTCTATCCTAATCTTGGAGGGGGGGATGGAAAACCAAAGGCTGGTACTGGGTTTCATGAGAAATCTTGGCTCCAGTGGGTTGCAATTTATCAAAAAAACACAGGATATGAAAATTAGATAATCTGTCACTATCAGTTGATGAGACACAAGTTTAAAAATATCTGTTTGGTCACAGTCTAGCTTGGATTCTACTGAAGTGATACTATAAATAAGAAAAATAGGAAAACTCTACAAATGCTCTCCAAATGCGATTGTAAATCCAAATCTTATTTAAAAAGATTTTGTGACTGAAGAAAATTTTTATCTTATTGGACATTTAAAGTGGATACTGAATAAACAACAGTCAATTCTGTAAAATATCAATGTTTTTCAAATTTAAAGGCACATGCATGTGCAAAAATTGTTTATTAAATAAAATACAGGACCTTAATCAGAATTAGCCAAACAACAGATGCTACAGTATGTTAACAATAAATATTTACACATGTAATATGGTTTCAGAAAAACTCTTTTCCTTAACCTTCCCAATTCATTAATAACGCAATATCTATTTTTGTAGATGGATATCCTGAGGGATATATTAGGGGAAACCACTGTAAATAAACAGACTTTATAGACAGCTTCATTATGCAAAAAATAACAAGATAGCATAAGATGCTCTGACAGATTTCAAAGAGACAACGTAGAAAAAAAAAGGTCTTTACATTTTCATTTCAGGAAAAGCCCTCTTCCTGAAGTAAGACTACTTCAGTAACAGTTCACAATTATTTCCTTATAATAAACCAATTTGGAAAAATCTTTAGCACAGAACCAGCTAATATACTGCTGCAACACAGAGAGGTGGCTCCTCGTAGACTCGTTTTAGGAACAAGAATTAAGTTGAAAGTACTACTAGGACCACTGCCCTGATCTAAAGCCTACTCAGGCTCATGAAAGACGCCCAATTTGATGCCAATGGGTTTGTGTCAGGGTCTCAATGGACATTCACCTGAAAAGCACTATCTTATTTTGACTAAAAAAACCCCAATAGGTCCGTGGGAAAAAGCCACTACACAGAATTGACATCTGTTATTTCAGATAGCTTAGAGATGCTCCACATGGCTCCTGTGGCACTCAAGCCCTAAACACTGAGTTCTAGATCACACTGGGCAACGGGAAGATCTGATAACCTGGATAAATGAGGCTTTAAGAACCTGCAAAAGTGGCTGCAGGTTCTTAAAGCGAGCATGAATAACATGCAGAAGAACACAGGAGAGGGAAAGGAAGGGTGAGGTGATACCATGAAAAAGAAATTCTCAAGATAGCAAAAACCCAAACTGGTTTGTAAACCAGTTGCTTCCTTTTGCCCAGGAAATCTAATTCTTAGCTGTAAGAAAAACAAAGTGCACAGGGTCACAGGGACATAATGGGAACAGAAAGTTCCAGACAGTAGCTATACAATAACCCCCAGCTCCCACACAATCCTTCAGTCACGGGGGGACTGAGACACCGTACCTAGCACGGTACCAATCTTGTTGGTCAAGACGGAATCCGTCTGATCGAGCCAGCCTCCGCCACTGAGACCTTCCTTAAATTTGATAAGGATGGACTGGTTACTCAACAGGACCACAAGAATTCTCATGGCTGCTGTGACCGTGGTGGAATGCAGATGTTCTTCCATAAACATCATAATCCAATCAAAACCCAGTGTCTTGACCAGTTCTTCACAAGCCCTAATTAAAGGGAAAAATAAAAAAAAAAAGAAAAAAGAAAGTCATGTTTTATTGCATTTAGTTTCTTACTAGCTAGCAAAAATCCGTGTTTTCCACCACAAGGCAAACTTCAAGATCAAAGAAAATTCAGATCTATCAAAGAGTTAAGTGAATTCCTAGGTAACTTGCTACACAACAAGAAACGTTGCTCAACAAATCTTGTTAAATAGAGCAAATTCAGTGTATTTGTTTAGCAGAAAGGAAAGACTGAATATAGCTCCTGGGTCTAAGGGACTAATCTCCAAGAGATTTCTCCAATTGCTGCTTTTGATAACAAATGTGGACTGCTGAACTGGAAACATTTGTCCATAAATTATAATTTCCAAATACTTTTTGTTGAGCCATACACAGGTACGGAGTTTTCACAACCCTTTTAAATAAACTTGTATTAAAAAAGGAAGGTTGTGGGGTTTTTTGTTTGTTTGTTTGTTTTTTATAAGAGTTGTTTGGGAATATTTGAAAGAATACAAGAATACAGTTTATTTTGATCTTTTCCTTTCCTTTTTTTTTTTTTTTAAAGCAGTATTGCTGAAAAGCTCCAACAGGTTCAGGTTGTACATCAACCGAAGCTCTGTCAGTCACTACATAATCTGCATATGCCATACATCCACAAAATGCCTCACTTTTACAAATCCTATTTTTCTTCCATGAAGTAACGATAAGCAGCAAGCGATCTCCCCCCAAATCTACTCTGTATTTTCCTCTCCTCATCATATTTACTTCTCTTGTTCCTAAGTTGAAGCACGACTTTCTACTAACGCTGTCAACAATGGTCTTGAACTTTTTTTTTTTTTAAAAGAAGATTTTAAACAAAAACAGTTAATGCAATAGCTGAAAGATGTGTGTTACTTCCACCAGCATCTGCTTAGTACCATCATTCTTGCTACCTCAACTGACAGGATACAACTTAAGAATCATAGAATGATAGAATAGTTTGGGTTGGAAGGGACCTTTAAAGGTCATCTAGTTCAACCCCTCTGCAACGAGCAGGGACATCTTCAACAAGATAATCATAATGTATTCCATTTCTGCTAGCATACTCAAAGCTAATTCAGTGACATCTGTATAAATCATTCAACAGTTCTTCCTATAAAATGATGCAATTCAACTACTGAATCGAATGGGGGCTGCATAATTCTCCCCCTTGAAATAAAATAAAAAGTTATATCCTTTCTTTACCTTCCCCCCCTTTTTCTTTTTTTTACTTACTGCAAATTAACAGTTGTCTTTTCTTTAGATGTATATAGGAGTTTCAGGAGGATATCTAAAAGCCTGTTCCGCAGTAGGATAAGATTAGCTGAAACAAGTCCTCCAAAATCATCCTCTGTTCCTAAATGGAAAAAAAAGGCAAAATTAGACTTTTGGGACTTGGACATTTTAAAGGCTATTCATAAATTCCATACATAAGCAAATGCAACCTATTCCACTCAGGCTGTGAGGAAGCTGTGCTCAGGGGCAGTCAGCCTGCCCTGTGCTGCCGAGAAATGCTTGGTGACCCATTATCACCATCACACAGTTTGGTCAGTTTGAAGAATGGGTAAAAGGGAATCGCAGCTTCTCAGACAACAATCTAAACCGAAGTGGTCCAAATTAGCTAAGCTAATCACTCCTGGCAGGTAGAACCATAAAAAAAACCAAAAGGTCAACGCCCGCCCCCCCTGCTCCCATCCCTCACTCCCCACAACACCCCACAATGTGGTAGTTAGATTTTGCATTGTGCAACTGGGGGGGAAGTGGCAGGGTGACTCCAAGAAAAAGCCTGATACTTTCCAACTCCCTCCAAATCTAAGAAATAGGGAGAAAAATCAGTTTCCTTTTTTTTTTTTCACAGAACCCCAAACTCATTGTCAGTTGGAAAACACGCTGCAAAACAAGCCAATACGTGCAGCTCAGGACTAGCTTTACAGTTATATTGCAAACCCCTCTTATTATACTTTATGCTGTCCAAGGAGGACCACATTTTTACATTATTTAAAAAAAATGAAAATCACAACTTGGGGCAACATGGGCAAAAATGATGACAGATAAACAGACACTTGCGGTGCACAAGTCACAGACACAAAGCATCTTCTGTGGTGGGAAATACAGCAGAACTGGTGAAGATCAGTAACCTAAAAATCTCATATCCTTCGCTTCAAAAGCTTTTCTCTCCCTTCCCGTCACAGCCTCAACTTTTCCCCAAGGTTATTCAGTCCCCTAGGGTGGGCAAAAAGCAGCTCAGGCTGTGGTTAGCCTGGGAAAAAACCACAGCTGGTCAATAGTGAGTACACCAATCTGGAAATCTCTCCAACACCCATTCCCTCTTTTTTCACTAAAAAACTCAAATTTAATCAACTTTGAGACTGCAATAAGCAAAAGTATCCAAAAGGAACAGGAGAAAGGTACAGGGGCATAATGATGAACGTGCAGGCTGCCTAAACTTTGTTCTTTGGGAACCCAGACCAAAAAAAGCTAACTGCAAAGCAGAAACACTTCTCTCACTTGTCCCTCTGCACCTGTCTATTCCCAAGAAATGTAGGATCTTTGAGCACTTCCATCTAGTTACATGGCTGACACACACTTTGGGGCTAAAACATTTCTGTTCAGTGAGACTGTCAAAACACAACTGCATAAGCCTTTTTTCTTTAGGAAAACAAGGGTAAAACTGGTCTCAAAACAAGTCAATATAAGCATTCTTGAAGGACAGTAGAACTTCTTTTTTTGCCTAAAAAAAAAATATAAAAAAATAAACAGGCTGTCGTAGTTAATTCTTTCACTTCCCCTACAGCTGGAGGGCACATGCACCTAGGAATCCTTTTTTGTCTTTTTTTCTCTCCCCACAAAGAAACAGGGATGCATGGCTGATTTGAAGGAGCAAGTGGAGGAAACAACAAAACCACGCAGTGTTAAATGAAGGAAAACAAAAGAAGAGCACGTGGGTTTTGCACTGCTTTGCACGCAATATTGAAAACCAAAGTACCACGACCAACTGGCAGCCAGGTCATAACAAAATTATGATCTTACTAACGATATTACTTCTACATTTTACGTAGAGATCACAAAGTATTTCTCTTCTACCGCTTCTGAGCCGTGCCATCACTTACCACTGTCAAGCTTTTCTTCATTGTTTATTTCCATGACTACAAACTTCTCACAGACCGCAAAGGTAGGTAAAGTGGAAGAGATGAACTGTCCAAACCTTGATGTGTGCAGAAAAAAATATCATTCATCGACATGACAGGTGCACTCTCATCTATCAATAAATCACCTTAAATCTAATGCCACAGCACTAGTGAGAGGGAGATACCCAAAAACGTCAACTTCCCACATCTGAAGATTGAGGAAAATGGTCTCCATCTAAAGTTACTAGTCAAAAGCCGAATTAATGTCTAGCAACTAATAGAATCTTTGCAGGCAAGGGACCCTGCAAATGCTAAGTTTCAAGAAAGGAAACTGGGAGTCCTAGTAGAAGGAACACCACAAGGTAAAGGAGAAGAAAACATTATTCTCAAAGCATTACAGCTGAAGAAGTATTACATCAAAATCAGTGGTTTACTCGACTCAGGTATAACATTTATGCCTATAGCTTGAGGTGATGTAACACAAGGTCATGGTTTTCCCAGAACAAGACAATGATGTGCTAGTCCAAAAAAGGAGATGCAATATATTCCTCTTTCCTCTCAAACTGACCTGAAATGGTCCCTAGCTAGTACATCCTTTCCCAAGTTATACAATATTTTTCATTTTTATTTCCAGGAAGGAGACCACTCAGATAGGCATTCCACAATCTGCCCTGTAACCATTTAAGCATAAAATCAAAGCTTTTATTCTTGAATCACATTTTTATCATGCATAATTAAAACAAAGACAGGTAAGTTGTTGGTGCTTCTGCTACCTTTAACTGCACTTAAAGTGAGAAGCTGAAAACCACTGACCACATTGACCACTGACCACTCACATGCAAAGAACTCCCAAGCCCTGCAATATTTTATCCATTTCCATTATAATGAAACAGCAGATGAGAAAAATGTAGTTATCAAGGAGCTGAACTCATTTAAAGGCACTTCAAATACTCCTGTACGTATGCATTGCAATTATGTATGTAATTTTCATCAGTCAGAATTAACAGTACTATATCTGATAGCCTTAAATTATTCTGTTGTTTTTTTTTTTTTATGCAGTGATGATGAAGAAAAAGTTTTGAACTAAACCTTTCACGCAGGAGAGTAATCAAAGCTGTGTTTTAGCCAGAAGTATCATTATACTCCATCTCAAGTAATATTCAATGATATTTAAGAAAAGTGCTCAGTGCTTCACACGAACGAGGGAGCTGCAATACAGCACCTTCATTTTTCACATGCAGAACGTTAAACCAGTTTAATCATTCAGTCATACCTGTTTAGATACAAACTGAATTTAATATGCAAATTAAAAAAATTATTGCCTATGTCTGTTTCAGTCTAGCACATAAGCATTTCGCGATCCTTACTCTGCAGCAGTATGACCACTGAGTATTTTTGACCAAGATTACCAACATAAAACAAAAAAGCCAGAATTATCACAGGTGTGGGCTACCTGAGCAAGTCATAGCTGCTAGGGAAGCCTTGAAGCAAAAAGCTCAGCACATTACTAATCGCAGCAATAGTAGGCTGGGACAGAGACATATCTCGGAGAGTCAAGAGCAGTCTTGGGATAAGCTGGAATTCCCTCATTAACTTTGCATTCTTTGCTGCTTCGCTGGAAGAAGAGAAGAAAAGAAGTGGCAATTTAAAATTGGAGCATCCTCTACGTATTACCTAACACTGCAAGTCTCATTTCTAGGCTCACGTCGGCTCGTACCTTGACTCGGTGAGAAGTTCGATGAAGTGCTCGAATAACGACAGATGAAGCTCATAGGGTGCATGAAGCCAGACCTGAAGTACAGAACAAACAATGACATGCTTTGTACATAAATCCACTGTAAGATTAAAAACTGAAATCAATACACCAGAGGTTATGAAAGGCTTGAAGAGATTAAAACCGTTCTTCTACGTGACTATTTATCTGACCATCACACTCAAAAGCTCATTGCAAGGTTCTCAATTGTTTATTCTTCAACTTCAGAAAAATATACTAGTAAAAACTACAGAAACACACATGGTACCAAACACAGTCTCTGTAAACATATCACGGTGAAAACTTTTAAAGAATTCTGGATAAAAAAGTTACATACTATATGGGATTTTTCTTGAAACAGATCGTGTGATGACTTCTTCAAAAGGAGTTACTGGGGGTTACAAGGCTGATGTGAAATGCTGTGTTAAGGTTATTTGGCTTAAATGAAGATTTTCCTCATTGTAAAATTACCTTACCATCATCTGCCAAGATTAAACTCAAGGTCTTCCCTGATTTTGTTTTGTTTTTTTTTAATTATTATTTTTACCCAGCATTTCCTGCACACCATTTTAAATTATTTAGATCCTCTACCAAAAAAAAATAAATTATCAATTGTTCAATCAATAGAAGTAATAAAAGTTACAAAAGCCAGAAAGCTCCCAGTTATAGCTGCAAATCTGAAAACTGACTTGCTATTGAACAAAGCATAATTAATACTTGTGTTCTGGTGTATAAAACTGGCTTAAATGAAAAGCTTTCTCATTTTTATTTCTCCTCAACCTTATCAACCATAATTACAGAAAAAACTCTCTACGTTTCCCTGCTTGGTTTAAGAGTAAGAACATCTAATTTATCCAATCTGAGTGTAACGCTTGGGTCACGGATTTCTGAATACAGAAATAATTAAAAAAAAAAAAGTCCAAGCCAAAAACTGGAGGCTTTTGGCAAGTTTCTTCTTAGTGACTCACAGACATGTTACTTGCACATTTTTTATTCTCTTAACTGTATTCCTTTCCCAGTTGTTCTTGGTCTTCAAGGGGAAAAAAAAAAGAAAAAAAGACAGACATGAACTAAACATTATGAAATTGGTTCTTTTGTACAGCAGTTGCTGGTTCCTTTAGAAGGGAAAGAAAAAAAAATTAAAACAGGGGAAAAAAAAAAAAAAAAGAGTATTCTTCAGCAGAATTCATGCCTTGCTGTAAAAAGGAGGTGGGCTGTGATTCACACTCTTCTCTCTGCTAAACAGTTCATCTATTTTAAGACCTCTACCACAAATACTACCTCTGGTAGTTGTAAGGAATTCTATTAAGTCTATGTTTAATTTTGTGAGTGCAAAGGAAGCATTACTGCAATTTAGAAGGTTTAGCTCAAGAACAACTAGTTACACGATACTGAAGAACTTATGTTTCGACACAGCACAAACTTATTTCTAGCTTTAACATTACACCTCAAAAAAAAAAGAAGAAAAAAAAAAGGAAAATTTGCTGTATGGCAAATTCCCTCTCTATTAGATCCCCACTGAGGTTAAAGAAAAAAAAAAAAAAAAGAGGCTCAGGTATGCCCTTTTCATTCGCTCTTTCTTTGTGCCATAATTATAGCATATTGTTGATCTTGGCAAGGGGGGAAGTTGGGTGATTAAAGACCTTTAAGCTCTCAAAAAAAAAAGAAGTTGACAAGGCCAATTGATTTTATTAGAATAAAGGCTATAGTAAGCAGCAGGAGGTTTTCATAGACAAGACCCTTAAATAAAGTTTCCAGGAGTGCTCTGAAATACTCAAATAAACATTTAAAAAAAGGAAATGGATAACTCCATAAAGACATTTATGCAAGATGGACATGTGCTGTTAATTCAGTATTTCATAGCCAGATTAATAGTGGTAACAGTATTTTCATTCAGTTATTTATTTTAGTGTATGTGAATCAGAATCCTTTAACTCTGTCTGTGCCAGGTACAGATAATGCCAAAGGAGCAAACACTAAACAACGACTTCTACGCATTGTTTCTCAGCCTCTATTACATTACCATTTCCTTCTGAACTTCTCTACTTTCCCTAGTTTAGCACAACACCACTTAAATATTTCATAGGTTAACTGCCTTACTAAATTTGCAGGACACGTATGATAAAGTAATTCTTCTGGGCTACGCTGGAAGTTTACCTCCTACTGTTCTTATCAGTCCATCTTTCATGCCTCGATGCATGTACTGCAGTAGAATACACAGGTTAAACGGAATTGCTAACAGAAAACTACAAAATATATCTTCTAAGCAACAAAAAGCAGAAACATTTGTGGTAGTACACATCCACTGCTTCTACACTGGTTCAAGTGGTAAAGGAAAAGTTACAAATAACCTTGTTGCTCAACTGCTTGACTGTACTATATATGAAAGAGTAAGTTCTCAGGATAACAACCTAGTTTGCCATTGTTTGATATTTAAGCTATGCTATCTGTGTCTGATTTAATCCCTATCCAGCATCACCGTCACTTTCCTGTGAAGCTTTACGTACTTCAAAATCACAGAGCAGATCCTGGAAGGCAGCAGAATTCGGAATAATGGACGTCTCGTGCCCGCTATCGACAGTTCCCACCAAGGAGAAGGTCAGATGGAGTATGTGGCTGTTCAAAAGGGTTCGTTTCTTCTTTAACAGCATTGCCAGCAACTTGAACAAGAAAACAGAAAGGGAATTAGTAGCCTGTGAACACACAGCGACGTGGTCTAAGCACAAAGAAGTATGGATGAAAAGTCTGCGCCCCTTTTGAGAAGGCCCTTAAAGTATGTCTGATACTCTTGATGAAAAAGCTAGAAAGTAGCATTACGTTTAGTCAGAGAAGGGGCACATCCAGGACACCCTCCAGCTCATAAACCATCTGTTTTGCCCTGCAGAGGGTACCTATGCCCTGAGGATTATGTGCACGCAACCCCTCTCTGCTCTCCGGTAGTCAGTCACAGTTTAAGACAGCCCGTGATATGTTCTCAGATAGTTGAGTTCCTGGACAGCAACGTGGCAGACCTGGATACAGCACCCCTAGAGTGCCTGCACAAATGAGAGGCGCTGAGGAAAAGCAGCCATGAGAACATAAATCTGAATAAGTCTTTCTTTTTTTTCTTGCTACCCTTTGTTGCCTTAGGCGTGACTGTAGCTCTCATCCCTTCAGTCCTCATTTCTCTTTTAACTTCTTATAATCTGGGTTGGCAAAGAGCAAACTGCCAGATGTGTTATTACTATTTCTTGTCTTCTGATGCACACTTGCTAAACTCTCAATATACTGGTGTGTTCAGCTTCATCATAGAATCATAAAATCATCTAGGTTGGAAGAGACCCTTGGGATCATCGAGTCCAACCATCTACCCTACTCTACAAAGTCCTCCCCTACACCATATCCCTCAGCACCACATCTAATTGTCTCCTCCTTGAAACATTATAATACACACAGGTCTCTGTGAGTCTCTCTCAAAGCATGCTACTTGCTGAGGTCAATACGAGTCAAATTTAAGATCGTATGTGATGATCCACCAACTGCTTACGGTGCAAGGAGGACACCATCCAGATTTGTTTGGTTAAGGTAAGCCAAGGTCTGCAACAGGCTACATGGAATAATATGTTTTGATGTAACTATACTAGTCATTAGTATTATAAGGTTTTTAAATACACTGCCCAAACCGCAGCACAAGTTTTGTTTCACAAAAGCATTTTTCATAAGAAACGTAAAGTCAGTCAACCAGTCCTTCCACATAACTGACTGCACTTTCCATATCCTGACGGAGAATTAAGAAGTCTTCAGCTTCAAAGCAAGGAGCATCACTAACTATAAAGTCTGTGCAGTATCCTCAAAATGGTGATTCTAGAAGTCCACTTGTTCGATTTCCTTCACGTGTCCCTATCCTCCTCTCGCTGGCAGGTCACGGAGACAGACGCTCCCAGGCTTGCAGGAGGGGGTTCACAATCAAGGGAAAAGAATCATCCAAGTGCCATAGTTGGGCTCTTCCTTGCTATTAATAAAGGCTCAGTTTCAGCAAAGCAGCTAAACACGGACAATTGCTCAGCAAAACTTTCCACCCTCTCCTTTAAAAGCCACCCTAAATAACTATCTATGCTTATTAGCCAAGAGCTTAGTAAAATTAAGAGCAGAAACTCGGGTTACTACACCAGAACAAGGAATTTCCACGGGAACTACTAGGAGAGACAGTGCAATTCAATCAGTCTGCTCCGTTTTAAGACATTTCTTACGTACCTGATAACCTTTGATTCTTTCCATTTCTTTGCTGGCTAGTGGGTTGCTCTTTACCACGCAGACCAAGGCCTTCACAGCTGCATACAACCCCTCTACATCTGATGCCATGGCTACAAGTCCCAAAATAGCCGCAGCTCCACCGATGTACTGCAGTGTAGTGGCAACAGGCTTGGGGACAAATGTTCTCACTCCTGAGCATAGGCAGAGAATATAAATTTAAATAACAGCAAGTCTAACTCTTGTGGAAAATCACCGTGAACCCATACAAGTAATTTGCCTTCTAGCATTGCTTGAATTATGAAAATAATATCATTAGAAGAACTATGACAAGTCAGAAGGAAATACTGCACTGGAAAACAGTTTGCAACCTAAGGTAAAGTAATTAAGTATATTTTCATAACAATAACTCATAGAAACTGAAACAAGCATCCCATGTTAGTAAAAAAAAAAAGTCTGTACAATATAAAAACGTTAAATAAATTTAACAATGTACCATTAACATTCATCAACGACATGATTTATCTTCTAGACAAACTGACAATATTTATTGACAAATAAGTAATAATTTTTAAATGTAATAATTCTCAAGTGCTCGGCTCACCCAAATATCCTATCAAAGCTGCACCGATGGAGCGTGCTGGTCCATTCAAATGCCCTGCTGAGTTATG
>JAHREE010000413.1:669222-694061 GCA_033628505.1 Tringa tobata | reverse complement strand
GTCTTTTGCTGAGAGGACAATGGCAAGGCATACGTAATGCTGCTCTGAGGAGTTTGCACGCCGCACTACAGTAAGAAGTCTCACGGGATGGTTATTAGGAGGTGTACTAAAATGTTCAATACAAAACCAAGTTGAGTAGCTTAAACCAGATGGCGGTGGGAAAAATCTTTCACCTAAAAACAAAAGTTATACATAACTTTTGTTAAACATTATATAGCTCCAGTAGCTAGTACTTTGGATACCTACATGTTTCTGTTCCTTTTTTCATATCAGCTCAGCTGATACCAGCTGTGCTTTCTCAAATTTTTCCTTCATGGACTTCAAAGTTACTACTTTCATTTCTGACTCTATGCTTGAAGGAAAAGCCACATGAAGGCAGCTCAGAGGGGCTTCCTTCAAAACAAAGTAAAGCAAGAATTGCACACTATTCCCTCCAATTCTAAAACCAAAAAAATCAACTTGGATGCTGGGCTTGTTCTGAATAGCCCAGTTTCAGTTCCCTAGGCATAAAAATGTGGAAATGGATCTAGCCCTCAGAAACTACTAATAGAATGATGAGATACTTCTTCCAGAGGTGAGACTAGCTGAAGAAGTCTTTGTTGAAGAAGATCTATCCACCACATGCACTTGACTCCATTGCATCTCCTGGGGGGCTCCCACAGAACAAAAAGCTCACAGACTTCAAGTACTGTCTAACAATAATTCTGTCTTAACTGCAGTAAACCTTCAACTTAGTTAAAAAGGGGACTCAGTCTAAAAACTAAGCGATCGCGTTCAATTAGCCCCACGGCATGCCAGGTTTCTGTAGGGTGAACAGCACACAGGAAGTTCTCAATTGTAAGTGTAAAACGTCCAACACCGTACTATCATATCACTTCATGGCTAACAAAGAAATATGAGAGAACTAAACATCAGATACAAAACACTAACAGTCATACTCAAGTACTTACCAGTTCCAATTCCACTGACGACCGCACCGTCAATAAGTCCTGTTGTAACAGCATTATTTGTAGGTGCATTATGGGGAGCCAAACTTGGCAAGAACAGGCAGCTGTTAAATAGAAGACCAGTTACACACTAGAGTTTATCAAAGTCAATATAACTGGAGTTCAATACAAACAAAATAAGGCCTAGGGAAATATACCATAAGCACACCATCACTCTCCTTGACTCGTGAATACATACTATTCATCAAAAGTAGAAATGAATTCTCCAGATTTCTCCTTGTGAGGCTAAACAATGTCTCCAGCGCAACGATCTTTGGCAGCCTATGTCTTTGGTGCAATGGCCCCCTGGCTCAGTGGCCTAAGGTGCTCCCTTGGGGGCAATCATAACTTGCTGCAGCCTTTGAGATGTTCTAGACTCTCACAGAGACTGGATTAGCTAAATATTCAAAGGATCTGCTACTTGCATACTATGGTGTTCTTATTTTAAGTACGTAGGCTCTCACAGTAACATCACATTCGACCAAATTAGCTTTAGTTCGGTCCTTACAAGAGCCACTGATGCTGTGGACAAAATGGAAACAGATCAAAGAAGGACCTCTCTTAGGTGATGGAAGATTTTAAGAGCCCAGACAGTTTCAGCAACCAGCCCACCCGAGCTGGAATGAATCTCCATAGGAGTTCAGCTTCCAGTTTGTATAGATTGTCCTTCGGGAAGCAAAATGACGGCTCTTCCACTTGCTGAAGAATCATGATTTTGCTGACATTTACACTTGAGCAGGCTAGTATAAGTATACTGGAGCTAAGTTGTCTAGCAGAGCTAGGCGTTATTTAGTTCTCATGTAAGCTATAACAAGTTAACTTGACCACCCATCTTGAAAGCAACAGCAGTCTCCATGGTTCTGGTCACTACTATCTTCCTTTTGATTACAGTTCTCACTCTATACTTCTTCCTCCCTCTTGAAAATGTTCTTCTCTGGGTGAATCCTCCATGGTCAATGGTGTTACAAGCACGTTCTCTCTAAGCAGGTAACTTGCAAGGCTACGACAATTGTTTAATTCATGGAACACCCAGGCACTTTAAAACAGACCAAAAAGATTTCAGGTTTTTTTTTTTATTGATATAGCAAACTTAGGTGACTTGTTGGAATTACAAGAAGTCACAGCTGCATTATGTGGATTGTTTTTGGACACGTTACCAGCACCTACAAATTTCCTGGAGCATCCACAGTGACAATTCATTCTGCTAGCATATTTTGAGTTCTTCTTCTGTCCCAAACATTTTCTTTTCTCTTAGGAAGGATTTACAACAGAGCTTTGAGCACCATTCATTTTCAAAGAACAGTGTCTGTCCCTGACTACGTTAGACACGAAGGCTAGATGCAAAATGGGTGCTGCAGCCTTTCTTTGCAAAGCTGAAAAGAGAATGCAGAGCTGCCAAATATCCAAGCTGCACTCTGCTCTCAGATCAGTCATCCCAAATAAAGCAGAGCAAGTGCACTGAGATGCAAATGGCTCTGTGGATGGCCATGTCAGGACAGAAAGAGATTTTAAGAAATACAGTAGTATAAATATTGGGTCTGGGAAAAAAAAAAGATGAATGATTCTGTCTGGTGTGGCTCTTTCTGAATGTTATGAAATTCTGGTACAGCTGTGCACAACAGATCATTTCTGCCTCTTCTCACAATTCTTTTAAAAAAAGAGACTAACAGTAACACTGAGGAGCTACTCATCTCATATAAGAATTTGTCCCACTCTTTTGGGCTTCACAGCAGTTGTCATTTTTGGTTGTTCACGTCACTAAAAAATCCTTTAATAAAGCTTCTAGTCAAGGTTTTTAAGCTTTTAACCAAGCTTCTGGGAAATTCTGAACAATTACTTATTGTTTGAGGCACCATTCACAATT
Source organism: Tringa tobata (assembly GCA_033628505.1). NCBI lineage: Eukaryota > Metazoa > Chordata > Aves > Charadriiformes > Scolopacidae > Tringa > Tringa tobata. The sequence goes on along the minus strand of JAHREE010000413.1, from coordinate 691,211 downwards.
GTCTGACCTGCATGTACCTCACAACACTGCCCTCTCTGTGATTCTAGCTTTCAGCCTATTTTGAGCCTCTGCCTATGGACCACAGGCAGTTAAAAAATACCTGTTCCTTAGGTCTCAATTTTTATGGCAATTTTTGAGATATTTACCCCTCAGCACAGAACATAATGAGCATTTTGAGGTTTTTCTATTCTGTTTTTACAACCAAAAAGACAAAACATTTTCCTTAAAGAGATGCTGAGAGTGGTGTAATGCTTTCTTCTTCTGAACAATAAAGTTAAATCATATTACATGATTCTCATGAAGTGCCTTAAACACTCAGCAGGTGTTTAATTGGAAAGAGAAAAACAGCAGGTGAAGGTGATACTGAGTGCTAAAAGAAAAAATGAGCCAAGCACTATATTCACGCTACACTTCCAATTAATAATAATTTTTTTTCCCGTTATTTGGACTCAGCATTGCTGCCTTTTCTGCCTTCTATTTCTGATTTGCCCACTTCTGCATTTCCAAATTCTTCAGCAATTTTAAGTGGGTTTCAGAGCACTTGGGCCATCCAAATGTCACACATAAATCCTAGGAAATACTGGAGATTCTGCAAGGGTATGCTGCGTTCCTTCGTTTTATAAGGCACGTGAAATCCAGAACTGAGATGCTACTACCAACGTTTAGATACACACATGCTTCTACTTTCACACATGGCAAGCAAGCAAGTTTCAAGGCATTAACGGATGACAATGGGGCTTGAATTATTCCTTTCTTTTCTTTAAAGGATTTGTTTCAGGTTTGCAAACAGTCCGTTAAAAATTGCAAGTATTTCTTTGAAAGAAGAAAGTAAGAAAACTGTGCCCCATGTCATCTGAGAGCACGGCAGGACCTTACCCGAACCCTTCAAGAGAGTTGTCAAACTCAATGAATGCTGGTGTAACTGATGATCCGTGAAGCCTGATATCATGTGGCGTTGTCATGGAGACCAAACACTTCACTCTCGTCAGGGGTACTGTGCTCCCTTCTGCTGGCTTGAGCAAGCTCTTGCTTATCCGATAGTGGCTGTCTTCATGCGAACCAAAGACGCTGTCAGAACCCAGACCTTCCATTGAGGTAACCATGCTATCTAAAGTAGAAGCCAAGAAACAACACAGCGTTGCAAAAGGGTGGCATTTTCAGGCTACTTATTCGGACTTTTCACAGAATCACAGAATCTTGATGGTTGGAAGGGACCTTTGAGATCATCGAGTCCAACCACAAAAAAAAAAACAGACTCAACCCAACAATCTCTGGCACTAGAGCATGTCCTGAAGTGCCACGTCTACATGCTTCTGAAATACCTCCAGGGATGGTGACTCCACCACCTCCCTGGGCAGGCCCTTCCAGTGCCTGATCACCCTCTCAGGAAAGTCATTCTGCCCAAGATCTCATCTAAACCTCCCCTGCCCCAACTTCACACCATTTCCTCTGCTCCTGGCATTATTCCCTTGGGAGAAGAGGCCAACCCCCACCTCTCTACACCCTCCTTTCAGGGAGCTGGAGAGGGCAAGGAGGTCTCCCCTCAGCCTCCTCTTCTCCAAACTAAACATGCCCAGTTCCCTCAGCTTCTCCTCATAGGACTTGTTCTCAAACGTTCTCAATGCTTGCAATGCATTAGCTGAACTGTCAATCATCATCAGCTACTCCAGCCTCTCAGTTAGAAGATCATGAGTTGGGAAATATTGCTGTCATTATAAAAACATTCAACTGAGGCAGAGAGACAAGCATCTTGTGCAAGGTATTACAGAAAGCCTGTGATAATGACAAAAAATTGAGCCAAGAGGCCATGCCATTACATGACACTGGGAAATGTCCCTTTCACAGAGGCTGTTTAGGGCACATTCCTGCTCCCTGACTTAACAGGAAAAACTCTGCTTCATGTTTTTCAGAAGCAGGATCTCTGAGCTAAAAGCTTCTGAGCTCTCAATAAGCACAAAAGGTCAGTAAGCTTCACTTAGGAAATTTAACATAACTTGTGGTATTCAGAAGCTAGCCTTGTCTTCTCTTTCCTAGGTTAAAACCTTTTCAGACCCACAATTTCCCACTTTCCCCTGTGATAACACCCTATTAAAAATGATAAATAAAAGAAAGCACTGGCCAAGAGATAAGCTGAATCTCACCTTCTCTCCTCTTTGAAAATGTACTCAACCTGACATAACAGGAATTCAGTTATTTTATTTTGTTTATTTAATTAATTATTTAATGCTTGCAATTCAGTACCATCCAGGATACTTTCTAGTTCCTTCTAAATAATTCAAACATTTCATCTAAGGTATTTTAAACTATGCGTTGCAACTAGCCATATGACAACTGAGTTGCCACAAAGAAATAAATACCATGGGCTTTGAAAACTTATCAGTAATTTCTTTGTATTGCCATTTACTGAGACTCTCCTATAGTATGTGAACAGCTGTTCCCAAGCTCTACAACTAAGATAATAATAGGAAAAAAGAGAGGTTTGGATCAGCTGGAGGAATCCATCAGTTACAGACATCAGTGCAGTTTTATCAGACTGATTCATTAAATGGCTGGAATAGAGATATATCTTTCCAGTATGCAAATCAGTGCTGACGTGTAATTGCTGACATAGAATATGAAGTATTCTACCCGATGGATGAAATTCCATGACAGGATAGCACACAAACTTATAATGAAAATTTCCACTGCATACACATATGCAAGCCTACCTATAATCTGGGAATATTTAGTTAATACATCATGGATACCTTTCCAGTATTAATTCCAGGGCTAAAACTGAAACTGAGTTGTCACGGTGTTCCTCTTTCCCTTTTGGTTTTTTTTTTTTTTTTAAAGCTGTCCCTTTTCTTGAAATTTTTTCAAGTTATGCTCATAATTCAACACATGCTGACCACATAGTACTTAAAAATTCAATTTTAATATACTAGGAAATTAAACATATTAAAAGCAAGCAACGACTAAAATCATTGATGAAAAACCAATGGATGGTTAATAAGGGACTACTGAACTTTAAGTGTGGGTGTTTCAACTCCAATTTTGACCTCTTTATAAGAGGAATTATTAGATTGAGATTCTGCTAGATGAGGTAAATTGTGCTTTATTTCTTTTTAATTCTATTTCTTTCTCATCAATGGTGATGTTAACGATGAGCCAGGCTCAAGTTGAAATAAACAGAATTATGCTTAAGTGTAGGAATTTTAGTTCTTTTATCTGACACCTTACTGAAGCCATTACATGGATTTAATGATGGGATGTGCACACGAAAGTATCTGAAAAAAAATAGTATTCACTTTACTGTTAAGTAACTACAAACTCAGGATCTACTCAAGACTTAAAATCAAACTACCATCATATTTACTAGTTACTGTTCCCAAAACAAAAAATTATAATTCCCTCTCTGGATATATATTAAATACAAGTACTACATTCCCTCTGCTTTTAAAACTTTTTCCAATCAAATTGTTCTGATGATTTCACATTCATACTAAGCTGGGGTGAAGCCACGTTTTTACACATGCTTATCTACAAATTTTACATAAGTATGCAACTGGGGGATGTCAGCGTAGCAATTCTTAACACAAATTTCTAGCACTTCAGCACCTACTTCTCATTTCTGGCTCGAAGCTCAGCGAGCTGGGTTTGTGCACTCGATACTGTTTCAACAGCTTTTTGTCCCAAGCTCCACAATTCAAAGGATTTCCCAAGCGTAAAAATTCCCTAAGAAAGAGAATAAAAAAAATTTACAAATCATTTTGTCTATTTATTTGCCTCGAATGACACCAAATCTAGCACCATTTTTAAAGAAGACAGTAATTACTTGTAATAAATACAAATTTAACTAAGAAAATAAATTAACTAATGCATAATTATAAGAAACACATTTGATCCATTTTAAACTATTTAAGTTTTGAGCACATGCTCTCAAAGGTTGACGTTATTTTAACTCAATCAAGCAATTTTGAAAGTTCCAAAGACTTGGCACATCCTGTAGGAGGACATCAAGATGCTCACAGCAAGCTGAACTCATCTGGAAAGGCAGACCACAGCCTGAAGCGACCTCAGCTTTGTTTTATCCATGTTTATTTGGCGGGGGGGGGGCAATGTTTATTTTGGGGGGGACAATGCAAGGTCACTTATGCTCTCTACCAATCCGAGCCATCTACAGCCAGCCAGCGCCAGCGTAGGCAGCAGCTCAACTGGACTTCAATGCTATGGTTCTCACCTCAACACCATCGGCTGCAGCGCCTGGGAGGCCAGCCTTTCAAACATCCTTTGGAGCGGGGGATGCAACGAGTGGTCCTCATCAGCCAGAGCAGCGCTGCACCTTTGTAGGAGTCGTGCATGGAGCCCGGCTTCACACATGACTTGCTGGTTTCTCTCTGTGTGCACGAGGGATTGCAGGATGTTGGCCACTGCCAGCTGGAGATCCAGCGCGTGCTGAGAGAGAGAAGAGCACACAACCTGAGAAGGCGTAAACCCACAAGGCAAATAAACATCAAAAGATGCGTCGCTAGCAGGTCCAGAGAGGTGATCCTTTCGCTTTACCCTGCTCTGGTGAGACCTCACCTGGAGTATTGTGTGCAGGTCTAGAGCCCTCAATATAAGAAGGACATGGACCTTATGGAGAGGGTCCAGCGGAGGGCCACAAAAATGACCAGGGGGTTGGAGCACCTCTGCTACGAGGACAGGCTGAGGGAGCTGGGGTTGTTCGGCCTGGAGAAGAGGAGGCTCCGGGGAGACCTAATAGCGGCCTTCCAGTACCTGAGGGAGGCCTACAGGAAGGCTGGAGACAGTCTGCTTACAAAGGCCTGCAGTGACAGGATGAGGGGAAATGGCTTTAAACTCGAGAAAAGCAGATTTAGATTAAACATTAGGAATAAGTTCTTTACTGTGAGGGTGGTGGAGCACTGGAACGGATTGCCCAGGGAGGTGGTTGAGGCCCCTTCCCTGGAGATATTCAAGGTGAGGCTCGACGAGACCCTGGGCAACCTGGTCTGGTTGGGGGTGTCCCTGCCGACTGCAGGGAGGTCGGACTAGATGACCTTTGGAGGTCCCTTCCGGCCTGGACAATTCTATGATTCTATAAACAACAGCCCTTATGCATAATAATAGAAAGGAAACTACCATTACCAATGAATACACAAAACACCCTATACTTAAAATATATGTGCATGTGTGTGCTCGGGGTGTGTGCACACATGAGTGTGAAGAGGCACGTCCACGTCCATCTCTTTATGAAAAAGGATAATAAGTTCTATGAAGGATTACTGTGACCATTACAAAGAAAAACAGTTCAGGCAGGGATGGTTAAACAGAACTCTCCTTTTCAATAGCAGAGGTGAGTCAGTTCACAAGTTCTATATGCTTCGAGTGTACTAAGAACTTTTTATTTTTGTGATGTTAAGCTATTCCTAGTAACTTAGCATGGAATCATTTATGTCAGAAAAGACCTTTAAGATCATTGAGCCCAACCATTAACCCAGCACTGCCAAGTCCATCACACGTCCCTAAGTGCCACAGGTCTTTAAATACCTCCAGGGATGGTGACTCAGCCACCTCCCTGGGCAACCTGTTCTGATGCTTGATAACCCTTTCAGTGATAAATTTTTTCCTAATATTCAATCCAAATCTCCCTTGATGCCAACTTGAGGCCACTTCTCCTCCTATTGCCTGTTACTTGGGAAAAGAGACCAACACCCACCTGGCTACACCCTCCTTTCAGGTAAGTGTAGAGTGAAAAGGTCTCCCCTCAGCCTCCTTTTCTCCAGGCTAAACAACCCCAGCTCCCCCAGCTGCTCCTCATAACACTTGTGCTCCAGAGCCCTCACCAGCTTTGTTGCCCTTCTCTGGACACGCTCCAGCACCTCAATGTTCTTGTAGAGAGGGGCCTAAAACTGGACACAGCCCTCGAGGTGAGGCCTCACCGGTGCAGAGGCACCATCACTGCCCTGCTCCTGCTGGCCACGCTGGTCCTGACACAGGCCAGGATGCTGGTGGCCTTCTTGGCCACCTGGGCACACTGCTGGCTCCTGCTCAGCCGGCTGTCCACCAACACCCCCAGGGCCTTTTCTGCTGGGCAGCTCCAGCCACTCTGCCCCCAGCCTGTAGCGCTGCAGGGGGTTGGTGTGACCCAAGGGCAGGACCCGGCACTTGGCCTTGTTGAACCTCATCCCATTGGCCTTGGCCCATTCATCCAGCCCGTCCAGATCCCTCTGGAGAGTGTTCCTACCCTCCAGCAGATCCACACTCCCACCTAACTTGGTGTCATCTGCAAACTCACTGAGGGTGCACTCGATCCCCTCCTCTGTACCACTGATAAAGATGTTAAACAGAACAGGCCCCGGTACTGAGCCCTGGGGAACACGACTTGTGACCGGCCACCAGCTGGATTTCCCTCCATTCACCACAACTCTTTGGGACTGGCCATCCAGCCAGGTTTTTACCTAGCAAAGAGTACACCTGTCCAAGCCACGAGCAGCCAGGTTCTCTAGCAGAATGCTGTGGGAAACACTGTCAAAGACTTTACCAAGGTCCAGGTAAACCACATCCATAGCCTTATTCTCATCTACTAAGTCGGTCACATTTTCATAGAAGGAGATCAGGTTACTCAAGTAGGACCCACCTCTCATAAACCTGTGCTGACTGGGCCTCATCACCTGGTTGTCCTGTATGTGCTGTGGGATGGTGCTCAAAATGATCTGCTCCATAACTTTCCCTGGCACTGAGGTCAGACTGACAGGTCTGTAGTACCCCAGGTCCTCCTTCATGTCCTGCTTGTAGACAGGCGTCCCATTTGATAACCTCCAGTCAACTGGGACATCCCTGGATAGCCAGAACTTCTGATAAATGACGGAAAGGGGCTTGGTGAGGACTTCCACGAGCTCCATCAGTCTGTACCCTCAGGTGGATCCCATCTGGACCCATAAACTTGTGAGTGTCTAAGTGGTATGTATAGCAGATTTCTAACCATTTCCCCTTGGATTATCAGGGCTTCATCCTGTTCTCCATCATCATCATCTCTACAAAACTTAGGATATGTGCAACGTAACTGCCAAATTAATGTCTTGAACACCGAAAGTCACCACAATCATCACTGGTAGAGGACAAAAAAGAAGGAACCAAGTCTAGTGATTCATGTAAGCTTTTGGAACTTCTTAAAAGAAAATAAACAGCGTTCTTCAGTGAAGACAACAAAAAATACTTAAGCAACATAAAAAATTGTCCAACAAATTCTTTATATGCAAACCATCAGTACAAGTTTTGGGTTGGGAATTGTACAAAGTAGGTGGTAAAATTTTGCAACTAGAACATATTTCAAACAGCACATATACATCAAGCTATAATGTCCAATTAAACGTCCTCCTTGTTCTAAGCATTAACAACTGACACATCAAGGAAAACATGAATTGATCACAGTGCTTGGACACTTATCTGATGGCCACTTCAGACATTTCTTTAAATTTACATTGTTACCAGGAATTTGAAAGAGACAAACAAAACAAAGCCTATTAAATAAAACAATTTCTATCAGACCTCTATGTCACCAGTTACTCAACTTAATTAGTCAGTGAAATGTACTAGTTTCTCAGCACAAAACAAGAGGACATCATAGTTTTTCCCATTTCCCACAGCCATCCTTTTTCCCAGTCACTCTGGGACAGCAGAATATTTTTCCCTACCTCTGGGTGTGTAGCTGATCCAACAGAGGCCAGAAGATCCAGCATGGCAAGCATAGCACCAGGGTGGATAATGACTGCATCAGAGCTTTGTGTAGATGTGGGTCCTGTTTGGAGTTTCACATCAGCTATGTTTTTCTGAGGGCAAACAGGAGGTGTTGAAACAGAGTGATATGCGTGCCTGCGGGACAGAAAACATCTTATGGTTACAACATCCATTTATTATCAGCTTTGCATTTTTCAAACAGCTGTGAAGTTGAACTGGTTTATAGATGCTACTCCCCTCCTCCTCTCTCTTCCCTCAGTTAGACAGGTCAACCATCTGAGTATTGGACAAACCTGTTGGACATATTTCCTCACGGGCAACCTGGAAGAGTTGTAGTATTTCAACTATGCCTGAACTCAGAAGTCTTTTCCCCAGATGCCATGTAGTTTGAAGAACTTAAAGCTTGCCTTTCTTGCCTCCCTCTTTCCATTCTAGTTGTGGTGGCAGCACACGGTGACGACAGCTACCACTGCTCCTGTTCTGGGGGATGAATTCAGCTTTGAATACTTTTCTCTCCATTTGCTTTTCAGTAACAACTGATTAGAAAACGTCCTATCACAAAACTCTTGGAAATCTCTAATTATCCTACAGAAACAGAAAGCTGGTCTTGGTGTACACTCGTGCCAGCAGTTCCATATGCTCTCAGTCTTTCTATGATTGCTATGGCAATTCAGTTTTGCATTAAGCTGCTTAAATCTGATTCAGGGAAAAGAGGCTTTGACACACTGACTTAGAAGCAACCACTTGTACTGAGAGCTGTAGATGCATTTCCATTGAAACTCTCAGAGGTTCCAGCACAAGATTCAACACACAAACAGCATGAAAAGCTGACTGAAGATCAAGATGGTACTTTTGAAGCAAAAGGTAGCTCAAAAGGCTCATGCTCAACACAAAAAGAAAAAACAAACTAAAACACAACTAAACCCACCCATATTCTCATAGTATTTATCATATATGATTATTTGCAAGAAGAAAAAAAACTCCACGGAACAATTTTTCTTGAAGATCAAATATTGCCTGCCATTTTACAAGGAGTGAACCTGGTTAAAATCAGGTCTCTTCCTATCGAATCAGTTGATAGAGGCATGTCCTCTCTCCTGTTCTCAGTGACAGGGGTTTACCTAACCCCTAACCGTAACAGAAGTTAACACTCAGCAACTCGCTGGACCTCATCCATTAGGCACTTCTAATTAGGATGTCTTTTCTCTGGGGAAAAACAGGACATAGATGGGAGCTGAGGAAGGCTGCAAGCCTAATTCTGTCCTAAGCACTTTGAAGGTTTCATCTCAACACACGTACCCAACCCAGCAAGAAGTGTCATTTGAAATGGAGGGGGATTCAGCATCACATACAACAAACTGAAAAGGGGATATAGTCAAGATTAGGCAATTCGCTCTTCTGTTATCAATCTAAGTTATGTCCTTAAAGGATACATTATTGAAATTTTTTCATGTAATTTTAAAATACCTTCTGTATTTAGTTTTTTCATGTAAGGAGTACTCGTATCAAAATAACAAAAAAAGAAGACAGTTCAAAAAGATTTCTCTAGGCAAGGAAAAGAAAATAGATCCTACAAAATCCTGCGAAAGTATTCATCAAGTATTACAGGTCTATGGCTCAGTGCAGAACCCACAATAAATTGATTAAGCTGTGCTTATATAGTCCTTATATGATCCCTTTAAGGGAGAAGACAGGAAGAAGTGGACAACGGAAAAAGGCAGTGTACCGAAGATGACACAGATCTGCCTAATTAAACAAAAAATAAAACCAAAGAAAAATTCAAACTTAAATTACATAACTAAGTACAACTCTTGATGAGAAATATAACACCATTTTCATCTGGAAAGAAGTAAGATACATTGCAGATAAACCCTCTGCATACCATTCTCCAAGAATGTGACCACTACACAAACTTTGAAAAAACAATGGCTAAAACCGTATTAAAGTCAAAGAGGCATTCTATTCTCTACTTTGCCCCATCAGGCTCAAAACACCCTCAATAAAAAAAGAAAAAAAAAAAAAGAGAGATAGAGAGAGAACATCAAGGTTTTTTCTGCCAAAATTTACACCGATCAAGCTGGCAAAGCTGTAGTTCTTGATTCAAATTATACAGGAGGTGTGGAAGAATAATGCATGTATGTATCCAGGACCATTCTGGACTGTGTGGAAAACCAGTACTGCAGTGGTTTTGTTTGTAAGAATTATTTGTGTGCACAGTGCCTGCTTGCTCTTTTAGCCAAACGGGGGCACAGGGCTCTCCCTCGGGGACCTGTCTTCCCAGTCAAAAGGCAGGAAAACCAGGACAAAGCAACAAGGGAGATCCCAGGGAAGCAAAGTAAAGGAGAGAGAAAACGGTAAGAGAAAAGCAAACACTCCTCTCGGAAAAGTCAACTTTGACAGAAACTGACCATACCTGACATTTAAAAAGGGGGAAAAAAGAAAACAAAATAATACTGCGCTACAAACCCCAAGTTGCTTATTTCTGAAAGTAGGAAGATCCCAGCTCCTGGCACTGAATTCCCTAGGAATGACAAACATGCTGCTGAACAACCGTGAGAAAGTAGACAGCTGCTCAAACAGACTTTTAAAAAGCCTAGCCCTCCCTGTCTATTTTTTTTATTTGAAAACATGCTTTTGCAGAAAGGATCTGAAAAGTCAACCGGGCCAGCATGATCATTCTTTCTGTCCATTTTCGCTTTGAGCTTCACAAAACTTGTTATGGCCTTTTTCCTTTGTGAAGATCCATGTCACATGCCCCCCTTTAGCAAGTATCCACGTTACTATATATTCAGGTGCTCACCTGAATTGCCCAGAGCAACCCATGGGGAGATTTTTTAAACCATCCAATCTTTACCTCACCCTTATAACACACAGTTTTTAAATAACTGGTTGCATTTTCAGTACTACAAAAAAAACCAAAACCACCCAAAACAAGAAAAACCCAACCAACCACCATAAAGGAAACCTAACGTATCTATTCATATATACATAAATTAATATTTTAATGACCAGGCTGTGTCAGCTACCCATCTGGCACTCTTTTATTCATGATGCCCTGGAATCAGCTTCTGTTTGGGAGGCATGGCACGCGTTGTGCTGCAAGCCTTTGCATACCAGCATGTTTGAGTAATTCAATGAACCTGAGCAGCCACGCACTGACACCCGGGGAGAAGAGCAAAATGTAGCAAAGGGCAATCCCCAACACCAAGAGGTGTATATCAGGGCTGAAGCTGCAAAAACCTTCCACGGGAAACTTTTTTGCCTTCTCTCCAGTTTCTTCAGAATAAATGAGAGAAGAAGGAGCTTGGCAGCTGAGGTTTTGCTCTCTGAATTGCAAACTGCTACGTTTGTTCCTAAAGGCCTCACTGTTAGAAAAGAAAGGAAAAAACAGCCTACGAGTTTGTGGATTCTTGGGAAATTGGCCTTATCCAAGCCAGTCCCTGCAGAATACCCAGGTATGACTTGGGTAAACGTTACTCTGCAAGACAAAAAAAAGGCTTCTCTTTACTAACCTGCTTGAGAACAAACATTTCCCCTCCAAGCAGTTCCTAAAAGCAGCTTTGGTTGCTTCCCTTTGCAAAATACTTTTCATTCCAAACACAGAACTCTACACATACTTAACGCCATACACCAAGCCATAATGACTGTATTTTCCACACGTGGCACCTGCACCTCAGATAACCCACAGTCTTCCAAATGTCTTTTGAGGCTTCAAAAGCAAATCTCCACCTAATCTGCACCTTCAGGTAAGAAATGGCTACCCCCTTCCCTGGAGTCTCCAGGAAAAAAAATCTCCTTTTCATCATTTCCACAGGTCTCTAAGTCACACTGTTGTTGAATCAGTAATTATTATTTTTTTTTTTATGAGAAAAAATATTCTACCAGACACAAAGACACATAAGAAAAGATAGTATCTTGGGAGGGAAAGCAGGTGCTAAGATTTCTGAATTGTGCCATTTGATCTTTCCTTCCAAACCCTTTCATTTAGCTTGCCTCTACATCATTTGGTAGTCAAGTCCATTCTTTAGTAGTCAGGTTCATTCTTTAGTAGTCAGGTTCATTCTTTATTTTTGCACTCGGTGCAATTACTAACAAACGAGGACCTTAACAAGCCATCCACCTTCCCACTAAAAGTACTTTTTCTTGAAAAATTAGTCAAGAAAAAAGAAATCCCGCTGTATTAACTGATCTACTGGCATAGTCTGAACTTCTTTGAACTGCTCCCGAGAGTTTCATTTATACCTCCTTTAAATCATTCCTTATATTAGATCTTATTTGTTTTTGAATCATGAACTTTAGGTGCTTCAGCAGTCTGGAGACATCTCCAATCTCATCTGTTAGCATCACCACTTAGGATTCACTCTGAAACATACCTTTACATTCCTTTTATTTAGTAAACACACACGTGAAATTGCACACCTCAGAAAAAAAATAACTTGAGAGAAAAAAGGAAACCCCAAACTAAGAAACACAACAGCGAGAGAAATCAGAAGGAAGATCAACTTCTCTTTGAAGGGTCGGTACCTTTTCCTGGACAAAGCTGGCGTACCCCAGGGAGAGGGGAGAGAAGTCTCATTTGTCAGGCAAGGAGGGATCTGTTCTGCACGACTACAGACAAAACAGACAGGGGTAGGACAGAGAGGTTAGAGAAGAAACCAGAGGCTGTAAGCTTGTTAGTTTTACAAAAGCACCGATAAAATCATTACTTGGATCCATTCCTCAGAAACGACACGGATGACACAGGACACTACCCAAGAACACGCATCAGGCACACACAGGGACGTGGTAAGCGTGTACTTGTGTTAGGGCACGACTGCAGTGCTCCTGTGTTACTCCCCAGAGGTTCGTCCATACGGCCACGCTAGCAAAACAGGGCAGCTTTCAATGGCAAACAGCAGAAATTAAGATGAGAAAGTAAAGCCTCAGCAGAGCAAGTATAAGCAGCACGGATAAGAAATGAAAATCAACGTAAACTTTACAAAGAATGACGAACAGAAAATTTAAGAAAGAAAGGAGAATGCAGTCACTGAAGATGACGGGGGGGGGGAAACAAAAAAAAGGAAGTTAATGAGGTAGCTTATGCAACACCACGGGATCTACTTACCTCATTGATTCCTCATACTGCACTGTAAGCCAGTGTTAGAACTTCTACAGTATGTGCAACACATTCTTAATACACATTTTCCTCCATCTATCTGAATGCTTTAATAATACTTAATAACAATGAGATCAAGTAAATTAATTGCTGTACTCAGCTTTTGTCTTTTTGGGGTGGTTTTTTGTTGTTATATTAAAAAAAAAAATCAAACATAACCAAGAGAAATGCATTAAGATTTGTCAATTTTGAGGTAAAATGTTCATTAACAAAACCATGAAGTTTGTATTTTACTAGTCACCTATTTTAAGAAAGCCTGACCAACTGGCAGCTCTATTAATATCTCAACATACACAGCCACACCTTCAACACTAGGAAAATCAGACCCTCTTTTTGACTAACTAGGTGGCCTGTCTTATTAAAACAGGGATATGTGCATTAAATAGCTGGGGTGAAGAAGCTCCAAGGTCCCAGATAAGAAGTTTAGGTCTGTGTTTTATACCTTAAATCATAGGCGAGAACTACTTTAGGACAAACCAATCTTCAACACGTACTTCAGTAAGATTTGTTGCCATTTTGAATCAACATTGGGACATTGGAGGTTGTAGAGAGGTTGGGGTCAGTCTCTTCTGCCAAGTCACAGGCGACAGAACAAGAGGAAATGGTCTCAAGCTGCCCCAGGGAGGTTTAGATTGGACATCAGTAAAAATTTCTTCACTGAAAGGGTCATCAAAGATTGGAACAGGCTGCCCAGGGAAGTGGTTGAGTCGCCATCCATGCAGGTATTTAAAAGATGGGTAGACATGGCACTTGGGGACATAGTTTAGTAGTGGACTTGGCACTGCTAACCTAATTGTTGGACTCGATCTTTTCCAACCTAAATGATTCTATGTTTGTAAATTTGTCATGATATTATCTACTTCCTTACTTTGAAGGCCTGTATCAGAGAAAACGTGAAGTTAAGGTGTGACATTCAAGAACCAAGTTTTCACTTGACTTAATAAAAGCATAAAAATCTAGTGGTTACGTATGATAAAGCAAGCAGATAATTTGCCTATCAAGGAAGAGGTTGCTTCAATACATCAAATATACCCCTAAACTGACATCTTTATCTTGATTGACGCCATGACAAAAAAATTCCACATCAGAGCAAACGCTGCATACCCTGGAGAACACCAGCAAGCCAAGTCAATATTTGGTCAGATGTTGCCACTTTATATTCCTCTCACTGGAGTGAGCGAACAGAGAAATAGATTAAAATGGAAATCCAAAAGCTTGCAATGAACATATTTGAAGAAAACTATTTAGGGGAACACCAGGATTATGGGGGCAGGTAGGGTGGGAAAATAAAAAAACAAAAGTTCATACCTGTCAAAAGAATCTGTTGCTACCTTGTAGAGGTAAATAAAAAGTTTGCTGCAGTGTCTTAGCGTAGGTGACACAGAATCCAAGGATATTAGGTCATCCTCCAAAAGTCTTTGAAACAGTTGGGTATTTGAAGGGAAGACATTCAAGGGGCTTATTTTTCTCAAGTCTGAGAAGCAGCCAAGTAATCGAACGGCATCTGCCAGTTTTTCATACTGGATCTCTGTTTTGAAGAAGTGAGAGTTGGCTGGCTCGTAGCGCATAGCTGCAGTCAATGTGCAGAACACAGTGTGGAGCAGTTCAAACACTTGATTCTGGTTTACTTTCTCCCAGCCATTCTTGGGCGGTGAGCACAAAGATCTTTCCATAGCAACAAGCAAAGATGTGACATACACAAATCCACCAACTTTTCTAAAAACGGTTCTTGTGCGGTGACTTTCTCTCAGCACTGAGAGTAGGGCCTATGGACAAAAGAAACAATCAAAACAAAGAAAAAGAAGAAAAAGCAGCAGCATTACAAACAGCTTGAAAAAAAAAGGTAGGAACGTTTTTGTTTGATATGCTAGCAAAATCCTCACGTGGTTTGTTATTTTGATAAAGCCTGAAGTCTCCAGAGATCAACTTTGTACTGCAATAGTCCCCATCCTCAAGAGCTTACAAAATAAAAAGAGAAGGAATGGGGGGGAAAGTAAAGCATTGCTCCTAATTTAGAAATAAGAAATTAAGGAGATAAATAAACCTTCCAACATAAAAGACTTGACCAAGCCTAGAATAGAACCCAAAACCCCCGGGTAATTCCTTTAGTGATAAGGCAGAGAATATAGTTATTGGAAAAGAATCTACTCTGCCATCATAATTCACAAACAATTTCAAACAAGAGTGGGCAAACGACTGCCTGTAGCAATGAGAAATCTAAACCTTGGAGCATCCTAACACAGGTCTCCCAGAAACCTACGATGCATGAGCATCTGGCAGCCATAAATAATAAGCTCCCAAACCAGAGTTAGTTTTAGCTTTCCTCTATAATGAAACCCCTAACTCTCTGAATTGAGTGAAACTTGATTTTAGGAGTTGCTGTTCAAAAATAAGCCTGAGAGATAAACAAAAATGGAGAAAACCTTACTTGCTGAATTAATACAAAGCTAAAGTATAAACAGCAGAAGCTACATTGTCTAGGTAGTAGAGAAAAATACTCATTTATCTATGAAATCAAGTGGTGGGGAAGCCCATCCACCAAACTAAAAACAAAACAAAAAAGCAGCTCTCACAGGAAGTTTGACCGACGTGAACATGGAATATAGAAGAAAGTCTCCCTACACAAAGCATCACAAACAACACAAAAATGGTCTTGATACACAAAAACAGGCTAAGGGAGTGGGGAGGATCTTTCATGACCAAGAGTTGACTTCTTCAGAATCGTGCTTTTTTTTTTACCCCAGAAGATGGGTAGTGAAATAATTAGACTGTCATTCCTTTGAAGGCAGTATCTCATTTCCTGCCAAACCTGGATAAACAGTAAGAGACACACCACTGCACCATTCTGGGCTGTCAGTTCCATACCCAAAACTTCTGAAAACAGCACCAATGGAAGACAGATGAAGGACAGAACCCCTGGCTTTGGATGGTAAATCCATTGGGGAACTGCAAATATCCTTTCTCTCCCCTTAAGAATGAGACATGCTCAAGAATGACTGAAGACACTGATAGACAAAACATGTCAAATGAATCATTTTATTACTAGCTTTCCTTTCTGTCTTTTTTGGAATAATATGAAGCTGCTCATCTTTCAGAGAAATATTATGGCTCCTTTTAACAGAGAAGAACATACACGTCTCAGAGTTCTCTCTGGTAAGACTCATTTACTCACTATTACTTGCCTCAGCTTTTCTACCCTAAAATAACAGCGTTTAGTCAATTTACAAAGATAACATTAGCTATTCTGAGACGCAATTGTGGGTCTAGATTAGCAGCCAAAAATACTAATACAATAGAAAACAGAGGAGAGCCTTCTCTCTTCCTCCTCCACTCACAGCCCTATTTTCCTACCTTTCCACTATTTTGCTGAAGCAAGCGAGCTCTTCGGCTTTATCTCCTACTGTGATCACTACAATTACATTTATATTGACTAATTCAGCACTGATAACTAACGATACTTAGCCTTAGTTAGATAATTAGCCTTCACCTCTGATCCTGAAACCTGCCATGGGCAGATGGAAGGAAATAAAAACCAGGCATCGAATGTATGCATTTCAACTCCAGAAACAACCCACATTTAGTAGCTAAATACCATCCATCCAATCCAATCCAATCCAATCCCCTTTTCAGTGTTTTCTTTTTTAGAAGAGTGGCTTAGGAGCAAGAGTCCCAAACAATACTTCATTTACCCTTAAGATGTCCGTTTTCAGCTGCAGTTCCGTGGGTGGAGCCGAGTGCATCAGTCCCAACAAGGTGCCCATATCATCTTCTCCACTAGGTGATAACACCAACTGCTGGATGATCATCAGGGCATGCTGTCGGCACTGGGGGTACTTTACTATGTTGTGCACGCATCTCGCACCACCAAACTCCCTGAAAATACCTACTCAGAAAAGGGGGGGAGGAGGGGAGGTGGAGATAAGAGCATAGGGAGTGCAAAAAATACAATCAGTACCAAATGATGACAACAACAAAACATGAAAGGTGTTTATTTTCATTTCTACAGATTGAACGGCAGAGGTGTAGCACTACGGATGTTTAACGGCTTA
The DNA here is from genome assembly GCA_033628505.1 of Tringa tobata. Taxonomy (NCBI): domain Eukaryota; kingdom Metazoa; phylum Chordata; class Aves; order Charadriiformes; family Scolopacidae; genus Tringa; species Tringa tobata. Next base: position 674,285 of record JAHREE010000413.1, on the reverse strand, counting down.
CTATTTTTCCTCTTCTACCACAAATAAAAGTAGAAGTTGAGCTAAAGGTCCCTTTCCAAACTAGATGATTCTATGATACCCTTCTGAAATATTTTTCACTAAAGGTGTCCAGAGTAGAAGGATGCAGGTCAGCTCTAAGAAATTCCCTCAGTAATTCTGTTAATCCAACAATAGTTATTCTTTTCATGCTAGAGCTCAAAGAGTCACAGAATGAAACAAAAAAATATAGAAACCCTTCTGTCTTCAGTGAGGACTATATGCTAGTTTGATTCAGGACAGTGTTTATATTACATTCAGTTCATTGTCAAAAATATAACTAGGCTGCTTCTGGACGGGACAAGCAAACCAGGAACACTGGTTGGGAAGTGATTTGGCCCCTCCACAAGATTCCTAGCACTCTGCAGAAGTTTTCTTGTGGCAAGACCTATCTCTGTAGAGAAAAAGCTTAAGTCAAACACTGGTTCTCAAGCTTACCTGATACTCAGAAGAACACATGTGCAATATTCACTGAAAATTAAATGGAAATTGATCCTGAAAACATCATAAAAACCATACTGGGCACATACGACGTGGGTTTAGTGCAGTGTCAGCACCTAGATACTTTTCCGGGTCCGGATGCCCAAATTTTCTTGTTTGAAATTCAGTTATCAGTTATACACTATTCAAGCAACTTTATCAGAGATACTTGTTTAAGATCAGAAACCAAGGTTTGAGTGTGGTATGAAGCACTGTGAGGCTGCATAATGCCTGTTCATGCCTCTCTGTGATGACCTAAAACCTCTGCTGGGCTCTGGATCCAGTGCCACTGGGCTCACATCAGAGTCATGCTGCACAGACAACAACCACAACTTCTTTGAGAAATGGTTTCTTGACTCCTCTTGTACAGTCCTGTCATAATGCTGAATTTGGAAAGCCACTGATGAAATGAGGCCCTTGAACTTCCCAGGAATCCTCTGAAACAATCTGTGGAGTCATTCCACAGTCCTGAAGCGCTTTACGCCACCTTCTGTTGCTTCTCTGGTGGATTATTCGGAGATTAACTCAGTATGGAGAAGTAGCAGTGAAGTACTGATGGCTGCTTCAAGCTTCCTAGGTGAGGTCGGGACCATCGCATAACAGCAGCCAAGGATTTGTCACAAGTCAGGTGGATGCCACCCGGGTCAGATGATAATCCTCATCTCACCGGAGCAAGGCTCAGGCACCACGGACCCTGATGCCACACAGGTGCATCTAGTTCAGTCCTGTCAACCCAGACCTGTCACTTCTAAACTACAAGGTAGTTCCAAGTCCTTCAGAGATGGTACAGTCACATACTTACACCACCTCCTCTCATTCATCCTTAGAAACCAAACAATCCTGAGGTTTTGATTTAGTTCGAGGGTTGGGGTTTTTTTCCTCCCCAACTTCTCCTTGTATGGAAGCCCCCACGTGTATCTTTGTGCTACTTGTTTCTAATTCTGCCTATTCTTACATGGCAAAACTAAAGCCGAGTGATAAATGTACAAGTGGGTAATTAATTCACACGATTCACCTGTAATCTATACCAATTCCTCTCTAAACCCCCCTTATTTCAGCCAAATTCACTTGCTTCTTGGTGCCTGTTCCCCCCAGCCTGCTCATTTTCTTCTTCATCTAATAGAACAGTCAAAAAGGGTTTAAAAACAGTTATCCTTTCCCAATCTGTTATTTCAAGCTCTCAGAGACAGCTTTTACTCACGTGAGACACACATATTGACTATTTCAATGTCATTAAGCCTTGGCTAATGAAGCATATTATAAATTTGCCTGATTTAGAGAAGGACACTCATAACAGAGCCCCTAATTATACACACTGACTGAGAATACACCTCTAAAAATGAAAAGCCATCTTTTGCTAAAGATGCAAGCATTATTAATCACATTTAAGTAGATGTGACACTGTCCACAGCAAAATACATGTGTAATTATATGCTTAATTTTTTCAATACATAACCTGCATTATAAGCCCACTCAAAATTATTATAGTATTGTTGGAGAGTGATGGGGTGTGGTGGCTGCCTTCAGGCAAACATCAGTAAAGAAACTGAAGTTAAAAAGAAACACTATCTTGTACTCCTTCATTTTATGCACTCTAGTTTATGCTGCTTATTTTCTCTTTTGGAAAAACATTGCAAGAAAAAAAGTATATTTTAGTGTGTGTGATTACCTACCGGAAGATGCAAAGTCAAGACTACATTGCTTTCAGGCACGATTTTCTGAGTTACTTCTTAATAAATATTTTGACAGCAGCCTCTCTACTTACCTGCATTTGTGTTTGATCCTTGTAGTAGTACTGTCAAGGTCTCCATAACCAATAAAGCCAGCTGCTTTTGGTCCTCAAATGAACTGTTTCTTGAATCCCCTAAAAAAATAATTTCAGAAGCCAAAGTCATAGTAAAATTCACTCTTTTCTAAGATGCTTATCTATACTTTCCACCAACACTTTTATTTTCTTTGCTTCCCCAGAGAATATGCAGCCTAACCATATTCCAAAGTAAATTAAGAATTAGACATGCATTTCTGGGAACTCTTAACTATGAATCATTTGAAAATTTAATTTATAAAAAGAAGAATTTAAAGAGAAGCTTTTGAGCAGTGTGAGCTCAGTGGCTGACACTGCAGCTGTATGTGTACTTTCATGTCCCCAACTGTTGTTTCTCGAAGCCACAAAACCATACCACATTTGAAAACTGAACAGGATCTGGGTTTGTTCGGTATTCAGTACTTGAAAATAGAAATTCCACACAAAAGCACAAACCTGCATTCACATAACTACAGTACATGTGCTGATGATTCAACAGGTGTTAGCAGATGAACTAACACTGCAAGTAGCATCTTAAACACAGAACAACACTCCAGAAAAAAACATATTTTTTTTTAAAATGACTCTTATAAGAAGCAAGCCACAACACAAGGGCATGTGCACCCAGGTAGCACCCTCATCAGATGACAGCTTGGTCCATTAGTTTACAAGAACGTGAGAATTGATGTGGTTTTTGCTGGCAAAAAAAAGCTTTGTAACTTTAATCAACCGCTACCGCTCACTAATGAAGCTCCAGAAAATAAACCCACATGAAACATCCAACAATAAAGATTAAAAAATAAGTGTCGCTGATGCACACTAACTCAAATGCACTTTGAATAGAGAATAATAATAAGAAAAAAAGAGGTATGCATGTGTGTATGTATGCACATAAGGCACTTGGCAGGCTAAGCAGCTACGTAGTTTATCTCCAAGATGTTCAATTCTGGAGTTGAGATAGCTATTTAGTTAGTTAGTTATTAATAATGCTTTTCTTAAAATGTAGACCCAGCTTATAAAAAAAGTCTGCAAACTTGAATACGTACTCCTAGTAAGAGCTCAGATACACACTCTATAGTAATTATTTCAAACCTGGGGCTAAACACAATGAAATGCACAAGTATCTTTTGGGAGGAGAAGTATAGTTACTATGCATTGCACCTTCACTTTTCATGTTATGTAACAAATATGAAACCCATACATTAAAAAAAAAAATTTAAAAGGAAAATATGAACTCTCACTGTTTTGCATTCATATAGCAGCTTTCATTAAAGCTTGCCTTGAGCTTCTAGAAGGATTTTAAGAGAGAAGCAATTCCAAAGAACTTTTAAGATGGCACAGCAGACCCTGGTAGAACCAGCCCTTGAGATAGGTGTTCAGACTCTCTTATTCCTCCTCATAAGTGCTAGCCTCCACCATTCCCAGCCAAAAAGACATGTATCAGTAAAATGGAAGAGCACACGCTACCTTGATCATTCAGTGCTTGAGTGGGATCTTTCAGAAGGGCTGCATATTTATGAAGAAGATTTACCATCACCTCCAAAAGCCCCACTTCCCTGAAGACATCCTTAAAGATGTAGTCGTGACGGGTGAACTTAAGGAGCGTCTTCATGGCGATGATGCTACACTGAAAAGAAGTGCTGGATTTTAAAAGGATGCTCACACTGATCAGTTCTTTACAGGGTATGTAGTTCAAGCTGAAGACAACAAATTCCAGCATCTCAAAGTATTTGGTCTGCACTTCTGGAAGTTTAGGAATTTTCTCTGCAAACTGAGACAACGTGTGCTGCGATTCCAAAATGAAGTAGTTGGCATTGTCCGCCATATAAATATTGGTGATGGCATCAAGGATGATTTGTGCTAGATAGTTGGTTTTTGCTCTCAAAAATGCATTCTGGAGGACTGAAAATGCTTGAATGTTCCTCACACTATGACCTAAATAAGGAAACAAAGCGGGATGGGAAGAAAAAGGAAAGAGAAAGATCTTAATTGTAATAAACAATGAATGCACATTTCAATAATAATCATATAACAATGTATGTTGTGTATAATAAAAAGTTTTAATAAAACCAACTCTTCTAAAAAGCCTCTGCACAATCACTTACGCTACAAATCCTACAGTATACTGCTCATTAAGGTGACATCTTCATCTTTGAACTAAACTGTTTACACAGGCAGCTAAATAAAAGAACATGTCTTTAAAATAGGTAAGCTGACTTATTGTTGAAACATAAAACTGGGTACAGTTACAGAGACAAAACAAAACCTGCCTTATCTACACAGGCCATAAGAAAACTCATTACAGCAATACTAACACGTTCTGTGTTCCACCATGCAGAACACAACACTGTCTTCTACAAGTATTCAGCAGGCTAAGTTTGGAATAACAACCATCTGTATCCCCTCACTCAACAGCAATAAGCAATGACAAATCCTCATCAGCTGGGTTCAAATCTAGACAACATCCATGGCCTCCAAATTATCCTCTTGCTTCCACTCTTTGGCAATCACTGTTGTCCTCCTTCCATTGAGCAGTAGCCTATATTGGTGGCATTGCCCACCAGGGATCCAGAGGAGGGCCATGAAGCTGATCAGATGGGCTGGAGCACCTCTCCTATAAGGAAAGGCTGAGAGAGTTGGGGCTGTTCAGTCTGGAGAAGAGAAGGCTCCGGGGAGACCTCATAGCAGCCTTCCAATATCTGAATGGAGCTACAGGAGAGCTGGGGAGGGACTCTTTGTCAGG
>JAHREE010000413.1:651613-668894 GCA_033628505.1 Tringa tobata | reverse complement strand
GTTCATAAACAAAGAACCCCATTTTATCACATGTGCTCTGTGAAATACTACTCTTTTCATTTTTATAAACTAAGCTGTCCTATTTCAAAGTGAATTCAGTTATCTTTGTGATAAGCCTCACCCCCTTCCCAGCCAGCATTCCTCCAAAAGGTAACAGCAAAATTCCTTGAAAACTAACACGGAACAATTTCAGATACAGGAAGAATATGAATGTTAAATTATAAGTCACAATAATTAGTTCCTAAAAGGATTTTTTACATGATTTCTTTACAACGAAAAATGATGAAAAGGGGACTTACAGCTTATTAAATGTGACAGGAATATAGGTAGTGACAGATACAACTATTTATATTCTAATTTTGTATCAACAGTTGTTCCAGGCAATCAAGCAGATTAATAAATTATCTTTGATTATTACAAGGACCTCTGAAGAAACCAAATCTTAACCAGCTCTTCACAGTTCAAGAACTAAGAGGATTTAAACAGAAGCAATGAAGAAAATGAGCTAATAGGGCCTTCATAGAAAGACAACTTGCCAATGTAATGAAAAGCAGGTAAATGGAACTGAGAAATGTCGTGGCAAACACCAGAAAATTAAATAAAATAATTCCTTTGGAGATTGCAATAGGCCATGGTTCCCTCATGTTATTGTATCAGAAAAACTAATTAGCTTATGCAAAAATTACTATGTTATTATCAAAACATGGAGAAATTAAGCTCTGAGTGTGACTATCACCTTCTTTCTCTATTTAGTGCAAAGGGAAAACAATTCCCATGAACAATGAACTCTCTCAATACGAGATAAAGGAAGTCATTGTCCAAGGAACCTGGATATACAAGGGAAACAGTGAAAGTAAATCTATTAGCCTATAAATGTAACCCCATCACAAATTTTTTTCTTATATCCCAAAGATAACAAGCAACAAACTAGCTCCACGGTCACTATTAAATTCCAAACTCCTTATTCACACAGAAGACCTACCTGAGTTTTAAGTTTACACACAGGACGTGAAAAACAAGTTTATTTTTATAAAACCCTTTCTCCCCTCAGACTTCCTCAACCTTATCTCCAGATCATAACTGACTGCCGCTGCAAGCACACCACAGACCTCACCACGCTGTCAACACTGGTGATGAAACAACACTTTTGAGCTCACAAGCTACTCTTGCCTAAGCTGACAAAAGCTAACTAAAACCAAACCTGGCACATACCAAAAAAACCACAAAAAAACCAAAAACCAAAAAACCTCCAAAAACCCCAAACCTCCAAAAAATCCAGCTCAGCCTTTCATATCACTGGAAGCACTGGAATGGGGTGCCCAGGGAAGTGGTTGAGGCACCACCCCTGGAGGTTTTCAGAAGATGGGTTGACATAGAGCTTAGAGACATAGTTTAGTAACCTGGGGTTGGTTTTTTTTGGTATGGTTTTCTTTGGGTTTGTTTTTTTTTTTTTAATCAGAGTTAGGTTGATGGTTGGACTAGATGATCTTAAAGGTCCCTTCCAACCTAGGCAATTCTATGATCAGTTTAGCAAGAGCAGCTAAAAACACCACAAATCAAACCAGTGCATCTCTCCATTATGATAATCTCTTAAAATGTCCACACAGAAATTGTCAGCTTTGCAGAGACAGATGTTTGACTCAGCCTTTAGTCCTCAAGTACAAAAGCCCAACGCTTTCTTCTTTAGGTACCAACCCCATAATAGAACCTTTGAGAGCAACAGAACTAAGTATTTGATGTGCAATCCTAGTAAAAGAACTTAAGACTCAACAACAAATAGTTTGTGCAGCATACAGCTTCTCCATATTTTGTTGTTTACATTTGAAAAACAAACAAAAAACCACAAAAACCCCCAAAACTCACCTTTGCCTGCAGGCTGTGGGACTGCAAATCCAGGTAGTAGGAAAGGTACTCCAGTGGTAACACCAGCTGGCTTTAATTCATTGACACCATACGTTGTTAAGGAAGTTATCAAATTCACTAAGTCCTTCAAAGCATCCTTAGATTCAGCCTCTTTTGCCTGTTCTAATCTAAAGAAAATACAATAGATCAAGTTAGCAGCACTAGTTTATTTCAAATCACTTTAAAAAGATCTCTCTTCCATTTTACGCTATTAGTTTAGAGATCCCACTTTTACTGTCCTGTTCCTAGAGTATTTTACGTGTTCTCCGATCATATTTCACATCATGCAGTCAAACATTATTGAATTTATGAGAGCATACATTATTTGCCAAAGAGATTCACTTCATAAATCTTTCCTTGAACTCAATAGTCTGCTAAAAAGCAGGACAGACAAGAAAGTGACTTTTAAAATCCTCTTACAAACATGAAGCTATTGGATAGGAGAATACCTATATAGTCTGTCATTAAATAAATCCATAATTAACTTGCTAGATTATATCCGCCACCGAGTTAATACTTTATGCTAATGAAATGGTACCTTGGTAGAAGCCTAACACTTCGAAGCACACAGTGAGACACCTTCATTAGAACTGCAGAGCCTTACCTTTGGACACAAGAGGATGGAAACGTTAACATCCCATTCCAACACACCAGCAGACCAAACCCTAAAAATCTGACTCCGAACCCAAAACAATCCTAATTTTCCTCCTGTTTCACCAAAAATTAAACCACGTTTAATTGCTTACTAACTCTGCAGTCTCTAAGGATCTCACTGATGCCCGGTGTCCAGATTTCACACCCCCACATGTCAGTCAGCTCCACAAAAGAATCACAGAATCATCTAGGTTGGAAGAGACCCTTGGGATCATCAAGTCCAACCATCTACCCTACTCTACAAAGTCCTCCCCTACACCATATCCCTCAGCACCACATCTAAATGTCTCTTAAATGCATCTAGGGATGGTGACTCAACCCCCTCCCTGGGCAGCCTATTCCAATGCCCGAAATAGTGCCATAGAGCTGAACAAGTCTCTGCCAGTAAGTTTTAGCCAAAACACGTCCAGGGAGAACACCCTACTGTTGTTCATCACTGACTGATGTTGATAACTTTTTTGAAATAAATTACGTTTTGATGTGAAGGTCAAATAAACTGAAGCTTATAAGAAACAGCAAGAGATATGGCCATCAAAACAGCAGCCATGCTTTGAACCATCTTCCATCTCCTCTACGACACACAAATTGCTAACACATACACCACACAGAGTGCCACCATTCACCTTATCCCAGGCATTTCTGCAAGAATTTCAGCAACTTTTCTAGAATCACCCCAGGAAGAAGTGAGGATAATGCATTCCTACACTTATAACTTTTACTGATGTCAGCTGAAAAACCCAGGTGCTCTCCTTCTTCAACCAGACACGCAAACCTCTAGTCTTCCTGTATCTATGTCAGGGATCCCCCATTCTTCGATTTAAAGGATGAGCAAGCTCAGGAGGGAGTCTGTTTAAAACACTTGATCTACAGAGGATCGCTCTTGGACCTGAAAATGAAATTGCTAAGAAAATGAAATTGCTAATGCCAACGTGTTCCCCTCAGATTCCACCTAAACTGTAGCTGAGAGCTTCTGGAGAAGGACCGAGTTGGAATTACATTGATTTAAATGAATGTATTAGTAAATACAACATGCTCAAAACCACCATTCATACTACAAGAACAATAACAATTCTTTAAAAGGTGTTTAAAAGATAATCTAGTAATAGTTTTTAACTCTGATTAAGAATGTCAAATGCTGTGTCTATGTCTGGTACCCATTTAAAACAAAAACAACCCAAAACCACACTACGTAGTAGAAAATGTAGTTCAAATATTTGGGTGCCAAAACCTAGCATCTTAGCACCCAAAATGAATGGCTTGAAAGAGAGAGATAACATCATTAATGCTTTTCATTAATGGCCATTACAGCATCGTTTCTAAGCATCTTTGATCCAAGCATGTTTCATAAGGTGTACACTCATGAACATAATTTCCCAGTTTCTGTCTTAGATTTCTAAAACATACATGTATGTTTTATAAACAGTTAAGCCTGCTTCTTCAGAACTTCATATCCAAACAAAGAACACAGACTGACCACAGATTTTACACAAATAACGCAGCAGACACTAATGGGCTGAGAAAGAAAAGAATGAAGTTTCTTCCGCGGAAAGAAATAAAAATCATGGACGGATCAAACATCCACGTTTTGTTTGGGCGAACATTTTCATTACCATATTTTGTGATGCATTAGCAGGTTAAAAGTACCTTTAATAAAAAATACAAATAAAAAAATACATATACGCTGATTTCCTAGTAGCATGAGAGTTCTCTCCAACTTCTGGTATTAGAATTTAAGTATTGTAGAGACATTTTTGTACAAAATAGCATGCACCACATTTACTTACATGATTTTGCATTATGATAGTGCGTTAGAACACCAAAAAACCTCCAACCAAACCAAAGAATCACCAGTTGCAGTCAAATTTTTATTTTCTGAATTTTTAGTACCAGTTGTTTTTAAGCACCTGGTTTCTGCATGTGCTAAGAAAGATTTAGTAATAAACCACCACTGATAAATAAAAAGGTAAACAATGTGGTTTCATAAATGGAGAGAAACACATGATTTCACGTTTTGGTCCTAATACCTTCATTGCATAATAACCAATAATCACTTATTTATTCAAACCTATTATTTATTAAGAAACCTTTTTAGAAAAAGCTCACAGTGATCTATCTGCATTCCTTCAAGCGCTTTTGCATACCTGAGGAGGAGGTCACAGAGGAAGTTGTATCCTTGCCATATCCTAAAATCATCCAACAACGTTTGGGATACATCACTGGAGTCTTTGAGAAAACAAGAAAGTCCAGCAAACATCTCAACTATTTCTAGGGGAGAAAGGTCATCAGACTGCTGCATGTTCTGAACACACGTGGACAAACATTCCTTTTCTGAAAAGAACCACAATTAAGAAATTTAGAATTCTACTGACGTTAATCACAGCAAGAAGCGTAACTGGTGCAAGAATCATGGCAATAAGGTAATTGTTATTTAACTATCTCTTATCATATAACATTTAACATCGCAGAGCACTTGAAGATAAGTAGAATTCTCAAGTGGCTTTGGATCTGAACCCTACCTCTTTTTGTCACTCCCTTCCTCTCATTTATAATCTTTACTCTTGTAGGGAGGAGACTCTGTATAGAGAAATACTGGGTTTTGCCTTAGAAGTTTGACCAGATAACTCAGTAGAACAAAAAGACATATATGGCAACTGTAAACAATTCTAACACATCTTCTTTTCCTTTTAAAACACAAAGTTATACCAAGTTTTCTTATGCTACTCTTTGGCTAGCCTATTTGCTTGCCTGACAAATCTTGATGAAAGAGAGGCAGCTTGTCTCGTCCTGCATCCTCCTGCAACACTCCATCGGTTCTCTGCTCAGTTGCAAAAAGCCTTCCCAAACCTATAGCCAGATTTTAGGTTGCACTCCTGTTTTAAAGATGCTTCCTTCAATTATCTGCTATTTTAACTTCACAGTATGTGTGAGACAAGTGCAAATCTTTCCAGCTAGACTGGTAACAAAATTTCTCAGATATCAAATCAAAGCATAAGACAGTGAAAGGATGCTCCTCTGCATATGGTAAAATGTCAGCTTTTTTCCTGAATACGAGATGAGCCTCTTGACAGAAGTTGTTATCTCTTAAGTCAGGTTCATTTTTTACCAATGAGTGAGAGGGAATGCTGCCTGGTTTTCTTTTTAAGAATTTATTTCACTTTTAAAAGAACCTAGAATATCTTCTGATGTGCCAGCCTCGCTCCTCTGTGGATCAAGCCCATAGAGACGTGATAATGGTAGTAGCTGCAATATCCCAAACGACACAGTCAAAACTCAGATATTTTCTTTGTTGTGGTGGATAATGTTTTCATATATACACAAGCACCTTCTACACTCATCAAAAACCCACCAGAAGGCTGTTACAGATGCAGGCAAAATACCTATCGCCTTTCAGGTCCTATCTGAAAATACTGAACTGCTAACTATTCTGTGCTTTCAAGGGATGCTGTACATTCACATCTTTCTGACTGGAATTGGAGCCACGCTGCTAACACAAGAGAAAACACAGACTGAAATTTTCTGTGAGGTATGTAGGAGCAGGGCTGACGTATTTCATAAGCTGTCAAAATGATTTTGTGGAGCTTTGTAACCGCTTGCTTTCCAGGCTGCAAGGAAACTGTGGGTTTCTTTCTTTCTTTCCAGTAGGTGTACGCTGCTAAAACGTATGATAAGGATGTTCAGCAGTCGTTCCAATTTAAAAACTACAAACGCTTCTATGTGGCCCTACAGTCTAAAAGCCCTAAATATAAGATTAAAACCAGATTCTACCGAATTTCCTACCTCAACTCCTACATACCCAAACATCACTGCGGTTTTAAATTAATGCAACAGGAGCACTTCATATGCAAAATTGCTCCTGGGCAGCTAATATCCTCTCCAACACCAGTTGGCATCTCGCTTTGCTCTCACAAACTCTTGGTCATCAACCAGCTTGTCAAGCAGACTGTAACCAGTCCCTCTTGTAGAGGTACATGATGAATAAAGTACCACTTAAATTAGCTACCAAAATCTGCAACCAGCTACAGAAATACCCCTGTACACTACAGCTTCCATGCCTGAAACACTCAGGATGCTATTTGTCTCAAAAAAGAACAGGAGATAAAAATTGAATTATTCTGGCTGCTTTGGTCATTTGGTGGCTGGCAGGCTGGATTAAGCCCAGGAGATGATTTTATTCTGGCCTTTGAGAATGCACAAAACCTGCAATTTGTAAGCTGTATGGCAAGGTGGGGATGACAAGGGCCCGGCAGAAGAAACGCAGGCTGGCTGAACGCTCAGCAATCTAGTCAGTCAGCCAACAGGGGAAACAGAGGGGCTGCAAACCCACCCAGCAGCCAGGCTCTTCCCAGCTGTGTCCCAAAATCTCTGCACTTGGTTGTGACATAGGCTCTAGGACAGGCTAGAATCATAGAATGGTTCGGGTTGGAAGGGACCTCAAAGATCATCTGGTCCCAACCCCCCTGCCATGGGTAGGGGCACCTCCCACCAGACCAGGTTGCTCAAAGCCCCATCCAGCCTGGCCTTGAACCCCTCCAGGGATGGGGTAGCCACAACTTCTCTGGGCAACCTGTTCCAGTGCCTCACACCCTTCCTGATCTCTCATCTAAATCTCCCCTCTTCCAATTTAAAACCATTATCCCTTGTCCTGTCACTCCACTTCCTGACAAAGAGTCCCTCCCCAGCTCTCCTGTAGCTCCCTTCAGATGTTGGAAGGCTGCTCTAAGGTCTCCCCGGAGCCTTCTCTTCTCCAGGCTGAACAACCCCAGCTCTCTCAGCCTGTCTTCACAGCAGAGGTGCTCCAGTCCTCTGATCATCTTGGTGGCCCTCCGCTGGACCTGTTCCAATAGGTCCACGTCCTTCATTAACATGTAGCCTTCAGGCTACATTTAAGTTTCCTAGGAGCACCAGTACTGAGACCACCTCCTTTGAGCATAGCCATGGATCTGAGCCAAGCGAAAGAGAGCCTCCCTGGGACAGGCCCTAGGGACAACATCCTTGGGTTGAAGACCCCACAGGTAGTTGTAAGAGTCTCACCCAGCCCCTTCCCTCAAAAGCAAGATGTCTGGGAGAATCTTCTCCCAGCATACCCAAATTAGCCCTCCTCAGTTTGTGTAACACACCAGTATTTACTACAGGGCAGCAGCCTTCATGGGCTTCTGATAGCTCAAACTGTGTCAACAGAACATATGGAGCTGGTTCTTCTTCCTGCAGCTTCCTCAGACTTCTCTACACTTTTATTGCCAGTTAGATTGGTACCTGGACAAGCAGTTGTAAACTGGACACCGATAGCTTGCCTTGTGCCTCTACAAGGGGCTGCTGCTGCTAATTCAAGTGCAGGACTGAAAACAGCTAACTCCTGTTAAGAATTAATGCTCGCAGCCAGAATTACACATCTTCCCAGTGAGTATTATTCAATACAGGCAGTTATTGATCTTACCGAAAGTCATCACAAAGTCTACACCAAAAGATGTGGGGAAACTCTGTCCTCCAACGTTAAGTTGAAATGTGGATAAGGCAGACTCAGCTACAAACACCTCTCTCACTAAACAAGTGCTCTGAAAGTTTACCTGTATGTAAATACTCACATGTCCAAACAAAAATCCTGGAAGCTTTCCTTGATCTATTATTTTTGTGTCCATTTCCCAACTAAGAAAACTATCAAAAGAGCAACAACAGCGAAAAGCTCAATAATTAATACTGGATAAGGCCACATACCATGAATGTATTTCACTACGTTGACACTAAGGCCATGACGTGATATGGTCATTAGTACTTCCCCTGCACTCTTCCTCCAAGGCAGATTATAGGGAGGGCACCATGAGGTTATTGCACTGAATAGAAGCTGGAGATCATCCTTCTGAGCCAGTTCTTCTGCCGGTGACACGAAACTGCACAGTTTTACTAGGATCTGAAACAATAAGCCATTAGACATCTAGCATTAATACCCTGATCATTGCTTTTTTTGCCCAAATGTAGGAAAATGTGAAACATTCTTCCATTTAGCATATACATTAAAAAAGGTAACGCACCGTTTTCTCTTTGTTTCTCTAATTTGAGTTGAAGACGATGTTATTCAACGCATGATCATTTCAAGTCCCATTTCAGTTTAAAATGACTAACAAAAGACTGACAGCAGAGTTTAAATCTTTTAGGCTGACACGGCGTGCTTGTGTGGATACCAGGTTATTCCATTCTTGGAAAAACTGCCAGTTACCTAATTTACAGGTCTAAATCCTGCTGTGAGGCAGAGGCTCTGCGCAGCAAACTGTTGTGGCCCTTTCTAACAGGGGGTGGTCGGTGGTGGTTGCCAACCACCCACCTATTGATGGGTGGTCGGCAGAGCTGCATCCATAACATCTTGGAACAGAAAGAGCCAAAACAGTGTGGCAGGAAAGGCTGCAGCAACACTGTAGACCTACCTGGATAACTGGCACCTGGATCTGAATTTCCAGGTTACCATAAACAAGACAAAACACAGCCACGCAACCAGAGTTCCTACGTTACACTCCCTTTTCTGCATGTTTTGAGGACATCTGATATCCACTTTGTTTCTGGTGCAGGAAAAGCTGAGGCTCCCTCCAAGAAAACCGGAGGAAAACTTCACGAGGCTGTCTGCATCTGGAGGAGAACGTTTGGAAGCTACCTGAAACCTCACCCGGTCCAGCCAGCCCATTTGAGAACACCACTTAACAGCCCTTCAAGATGGGCAGAAAAAGAGCTGAGTGGTAACATACTTGGGGGGGGGGAAGCCTATGAGGTAATGTTGATCATTCATTAACTCTGCTGATTGAAACACAACAAAGCAATTTCTGAAAGATAGCTCACAGCACATCATGATTGCTGCTTTGGAAGCCAGCCTGTAGCACTAAGACAAAAAAAGAGGCAAATGGGTATGTTCTCATACAGCGACTGTTACTAGGCAGAAATTGTGGCTAGTAATTGTGGGAATAAGGCTCATCTTTATTTCTGTAGTGCAAGTACCAAAAAGCTTCTCAAGTGTTACATTTACAAATCTTAGCACTGCCTTCAAATCCCTGAAAGGTGTTATTGCTGACAGACCTCTGGTTTTGCATACATGGCTATATTGCATACAATGACCTTACACAGAGATGCGTCCAATTTGCACATGGAAACCGTTAGCACGACCATTGGCCCCTTTCTAATGGTAACTGTCAGTTCCTTCCTAAAGTTTCCAGGAGAATATATGGGAATTTCTCTGGAAGATCTCCAAATGAGACCTCAGAAAGCAGGAGCAGGTCAGATGGAGCCCCTGCTCTCCCTGGGAAATCTGAGGGATAACTGTAATAATAACTGCAGGCTCAGATGGTTGCCATATTTAAATTATTTGTTTCCATATTCATGGTTTATTTCAATAATTAAAGGGGAAATAGCGTATGTTAAATTAATTCAAAGATTTTATCAATTCTAATGGTTTTTACTATGTCTATTTCAATCAGTAACAGCCAAAGATACCAAAGACCAGGACCAGTTAGATTAAAACAGAATAGACAACCTGTTGCTCCTTTTAAGCAGCTGTGCAGAAGAGTTGCATGCATTTTTGTGGAGGAGATATTTGCCAAGGATAAAGCATTTCCATTCCTCTTGCAAACTCCATGACCTCCTTTACCTTTCTTACCTGCACAAAGACTTTCTGTAGTAGCGCTCGGCGCTCTGCGAGAGGTAGTTCATTCTGTGCTCCTCCGACTACCTCAGGCACGTGTGGAAGGTCAAAAAACAGATATAGACATTTAACAAGTGTGGAAGGCACTGACATTGTAGTCATGCAGTCCACAGTTTTCTGGGGAGAAATAAAACAGAACGAAAAAAACAGTTTAGCATATGACTATATTCAAAAAGTCACGCTCCTGTAACGCAGTTGACTCAAATGTTGTTTCTTCCTTTCTCACACCTTTGGCGAGGTGTCCACATGGCAGTATAGATTCACCATCTATTCTTAAATGCCTACCTAAACAGTAACCTTAAAAATAGGATCATAATTTATTTACATGACAACAGCATTTAACAGTCACAGTTTGGAGCAATCACTGCACAGGACAGAAACAAAAGCTGACAGTCTCTGCCAACAGAAGCTTACAAGTTAATTACAAGACCTTCAGCCAAGCCCTCATTAGCTATCTATTCTCTGTAGCAGTAAAAATGGGAGTGGGAGGAGGACTATTCAATTTATACTCTCACTTGGCACGAAGGTATAAGCGGGCATAAGGAGCAAGGTAGAAGAAAACATGAAAGCATCAGTGGGAAGAGAAGACAAATTGGGGTGGAGGCTGGCACCACACTAAACAGAGATAACACGATGTGCTGAATCACAAAGGCAGATTAGAGCAGAAAGAACAAACCACGCAGCTGTTCAGTACGCTGCCAGAGATCAGCTCCCTGATGGAGGGCACCACCAAAAGCAGAGGCAGTGAAGATTCATGGTATCACCCACTCATCACTGCTGCTGGCTTCTCTTTTTCCGACCGCTGCTGCCCTCCTTGAATGGGGGAGCCCAAGTTCAAGTGATTTAGGTGCTGCATGTGACACGCACCTCATGGAGCACTAAGCAGCAGCATGCAAGATAAGCCTTTGGGGAACAATAAAAGTCGTGTGCATAATTCAAGAGAACATTATAAATAAAAGTTCCAAAATGACTTTCTTAGGCAAATGAAACCACAAGGAGATGAAGCAGAAGTTCTGTGGCAGTGTAACAGAAAAAGGATCTTAACACAGAAAGCAGAACATCGTTACATCTTTTAACGTGTGTTCAGGCGGCTTGTTATTTTATTGCTTTTTAATTCTTATTTATTTTTAGCCTTGCTGTTTAAGACTAACCTGTCCCGACGAAGCTAGTAAATTGATTGTGGTGAGCAGCATCCAACCTCTACTTGCTTCTTCACTCTGATTGACCTCCAGAAACTGGACTATGGCACGACTTGCAGCCTCTGCAAGGGAACAGTTTAAAAAAAATAAATAAATAAAAGCAGTAAGAATTCAATCTGACAAGTCTGCAGAAGGAAACACGTCCTCTCAGCAGCCCTGAGTGCTGAGCATGAATTCACCTCCACAGCGCTATGTGAAAAATGTAGGCTCAGGCCTACACTCTCCAGACACACATTCCAGTCTTACACACACACTTGGCTTTGACACCAGCAAGGCTGCAAAAAGTACTTTTTTAGGTCACGCATCATCCTTTAAAACAGCCGACAGATCTGAGTAACGTGCAGCATGTTTGAGTATTTTGGCTCGATCAACTACAACATCCTCTTTTTCCAGAGACATGAAGTCACCATCACTTAGTGGTCCCAGTGGGAAAAGATGATACTCAGTCTCTGAAAAAAAAAGCACTTCACTGAAACAACAGTACAGAGGATGATGGGAAAAGATTGGAGGGAAGGAGAGGTGTAGAAAGACAAAAGGAAGAAAAAAGAAAAGACCAAAAAGTAAAATTAAGACCAAGGTCAGCAATTACCAAATCCCCATGCTAGGTCTTCTGGAAAATGAAAACCCTACCAAGTTACAGCTAATTCTTATGATCCGGGGACCACTTCCGGAACCAAATGCTATTCTGTACCAGTCAGAGCCAAAGATAAACATTCAGCCCAGTAAACAAGTTATCAGCCTCATTAAATAACTCAGCAGAAAATGCAATCCTATTTCACTGCTGTCTAAATATACACTTCTGTTAAGAAATCTACAATGCCAGTCATGACGATGACTGTCCATTACCCTTAAGGGAAATCAAAAACCATTTTTGATTAATAACTGTGCATCAATCATCTTCAATGCTTTTACTGTCAACTAGGAGAGAAAAGGAAGGTGCATAATGTAGTGAGGTGGACTGAGAACTGGCTGTGTGACAGAACTCAGAGGTTGTAGTTAATCGAGCAGGGTCAAGTTGGAGGCCTGTAACCAGTGGTATCCCCTGGGGTCAATACTTTGTCCAGTTTTGTTCAATATATTCATCAATGACCTGGACCAGGGGACAGCAAGTTCACTGATGACACCAAACTGGGAGGGCTGGCTGACACTCCAGAGGGCTCTGCCAACATCCAGCATGACCTGGACAGGCTGGAGAGCTGGGCAGAGAAGAACCTCATGAGGTTCAACAAAGGCGAGTGTAGGGTGCTGCACCTGGGGAGAAATAACCCCCTGCACCAGGACAGGTTGGGGGTGACCTGCTGGAGAACACCTCTGAGGAGAATGACCTAGGAGTCCTGGTGGACAACAGTATGACCATGAGCCAGCAATGTGCCCTTGTGGCCAAGAAGGCCAATGACATCCTGGGGTGCATCAGGAAGAGTGTGGCCAGTAGGTGGAGGGAGGTCATTCTCCCCCTCTGCTCTGCACTGGGGAGACCACAGCTGGAATATACTGCATCCAGTTCTGGGCTCCCCAGTTCAAGAGAGACAGGGAACTGCTGGAGAGAGTCCAGCATAGGGCAACAAAGATGATGGAGGGATTGGAGCATCTCCCTGATGAGGAAAGGCTGAGAGAGCTGGGGCTCTTCAGCCTGGAGAAGAGAAGGCTGAGGGGAGACCTTATCAATGCTTCCAAGTATCTAAAGGGTGGGTTGAAGGAGGATGGAACCAGACTCCTTTCAGTGGTTCCCGGTGACAGGACGAGGGGCAACAGGCACAAGGTGGAACATGGGAAGTTCCAATCAAATCTGAGGAAGAACTTCTTTGGGGTGAGGGTGGCAGAGCCCTGGCAGAGGCTGCCCAGGGAGGGTGTGGAGTCCCCTTCTCCGGAGACATTCCAAACCCACCTGGATGCCATCCTGAGTGATGTGCTCTGGGCAACCCTGCTTTGGCAGGGGGGTTGGACTAGATGACCTCCAGGGGTCCCTTCCAACCTCATATCATTCTGTGATTCCCTGTAAGCATACACAGCCTCCTTTGGGCACAGTCTCCAAAATCCACCTGTGGAACAGGGGCTCTTTGAAAGTGAGACTCAAGGGTTAAGTATGCGCTTCTGAAAAAGTTGTCATGCTGCTGGCATCATAAATGGCATAGCAGTTGAACACTATAAATAGCAGATTCAAAACTGTCAGTCTTAATTAAGCACTACCTAAAACACAGACAGCATTTTAAGTGCAGGAAGAAATTCTCTTGTCATCTGTTCCAAGCAAATTTGATAGCACTATCATTTAAGATTAATTTCTATCATCAGCACTTGTCTTAATTTATTTCTTGTACCTTTTCTCCGGTTTTGAAGTGCTCAAGTCATCTTTTCAATATAACATCCTCTATATTCCCCACCCAGGTGTATTTAGCCCCTCAATGTCTGCGGAACAAACCTCTGAATTTAGGATTGGGATATGCTAGCTAATAAAAACAATAAAGGAACAAAGAGAAAGACATATAAAATAATACATAAGCACACACATCTTGACGAGTGTGCAAGCATGTACACTTAAGTATGACCACGGTTGTGTGGTTACAAGGTTAATACACAGAAGTCAGATTTTTCATCACGGATTCGGTACGCGTGGGGTAGAGGCTTGGTAGAACAGAAGACAAGAATTTGTTTCGTACGCAAGAGATGACACGGGTGCTTTACATCCCGGGCTTCAGAAAAGCTGCAGATGGAAAGCAAAGGGGATCAGACCCTTTCAGGTTGGTAGCAAAAAGCAGCACTGTGTTACAGGCAACGCTATTGCCTACAGCAATGGCACTGAGGATGACTTCAGTACGTGACGGTTTCAGTTAGGTGTTCTACTAGCATAAACAGCACATAATGGCATCATCTGACTTTTGCATAACTTATTCTTATCCTAGAGTGGAATATTACTGAAAAAAAATATCTGTGCATATGCCAAAGGCGGAGTGGGAAGTACGGGTGGGTATGTCAGGGGGGTGGTGGGAAGCAAGCTGAAGCCAGGGACCCCTTCTCAAATAGAGCCTTCAAGAAGTCTCTACTACTTAGAATCATAGAATCATTCAGGTTGGAAAAGACCCTTGGGATCATCGAGTCCAACCATCTACCCCACTCTAAAGTTCTTCCCTACACCATATCCCCCAACACCGCATCTAAACGACTCTTAAACTCATCAAGGATGGTGACTCAACCACCTCCCTGGGCAGCTTATTCCAATGCCTGACTAAGTAGTCAATGCCTGACTACTTCTCACAGGGAATGCCTGGAAACAGTGTCTTACAGTCTTTAAACTCTAGGTATCTATCTAGAGCTAAAGAATACAAATAGTCCCAACTGCCTAGATAGTAAGAGAGAAGTATCAACCCAAACAAAAAAGGGATGGCAAAAGTTCTTCCTTCAGTTATCAGGAACAGTGCAGTGCTGTCCTCACACGCTGCAGATATGAAATGACTGATGCCTTTGCAGGAACAGAAGGCTGCCCATCCAAAGATAAGCAACTCAACTGTGCCAGCATTTAGCCTCACAAACCTGGCCAATAAAAGAACAGGCTTTCCAGGATCTCTTGGAAAGGCACTACATTGTGTTACACTTGACTTGGGGAAGAACTGGTGAAGACCATCAAAGCTAACCTGAGAGTTAACAAAAAGTAACGAGATATAGCAGTTGTTGATCGGAACTGACTTCTGATGAGTAGCTGATAGGACACTGCTCCCTTTTCAGAGCAACCTCAATAAATTCAAAACAGAATCATAGAATTGTCTAGGCTGGAAGGGACCTTTCCAATCAAATGCAACCATCAACCTAACTGGCAAAAATAATCACTAAACCATGTCGCTGAGCACTACATTTACCTGTCCTTTAAACACCTCTAGGGATGATGATTCCACTGCTCCCCTGGGCAGCCTGTTCCAACACTTGATAACCCTTTCAGTGTAAAATTTTTCCTAATATCCAACCTGAACCTCCCCTGATGCAACTTGAGGCCATTTCCTCTTGTCCCTGTTCCTTGGGAAGAGAAACTGACCCCCCGGCTACACCCTCCTTTCAGGGAGTTGGAGAGAGCGAGAAGGTCTCCCCTCAGCTTCCTTTTCTCCAGGCTGAACACCCCCAGCTCCCTCAGCCTCTCCTCATGAGACTTGTTCTCCAGACCCCTCACCAGCTCCGTTGCCCTGCTCTGGACCCGCTCCAGCCCCTCAAGGTCTTTTTTGTGGGAAGGGGCCCAAAACTGGACCCAGCCCTCAAAGTGAGGCCTCACCAGTGCCCAGTACAGGGGGACAACCACTTCCCTAGTCCTGCTGGCCACACTGTTCCTGATACAGGCCATGACCTTGTCACCCACAGTACAGGAAAAGCATATATATATATAATGAAAAAAACAAGTCATGTGGAGTCACAGCATGTGAGATCACTTCCAATATACTCCGTTCTCAAAAGAAGAGAAGTTAACTACTGTACAAAAAAAGTCTGAAAGCAGCCCCTAAATCCACTTATTTCAGCGAGAAACATCCCCAACTCTTCAAAGAGAAGCAGAAGGTACAAGTAGTGCTATCAGGAAAACTTCAGACTTCGTTATGGGAAGAGCCCAAAAGGCTACTTATTAGTAGAAGATGAGAAGCTTCCTTTAACCACTATCAGTAACTTACCCTAAAAGTGAGATGTACTCAAACATGTAACACTAACTCTTGTGTATTTAAGACAAACATAAAATTAGTTCTGCTGATGTGACAGAGGTTAACTGCGATAAAAATGAACAATAAAAGAAGTGTTGGCAGATCAGTGGAATTTTAAAAAGAATAAAGGTAGGCATTGTGAGAGGCCAAAGACAAACCACCAATGTGGTTTTCTGCAATGGTTAAACATTATGACCATGAACAGTTATCAATTTGGTCTCCCAAAGTGGTTTGAAGATGAGATAACGATAGTCTTTCAGCAGATCTCATAGAGAAATGCCTAAAGAGGTTAAAAGCATTTTCACTGGTCAAAACAGTTTGAGTAAATCGGTGATATTAAGAGGAAGAGGAGGAGGAGAGGGAAACATCTCAAAGAAACAAGCAAACAAACAAGCCAGAGAACCAAAGCACCACAAGATTCAGAGGGTACAACCAGTAACTGAAAATGTTGTTTCTGGAGGTAGGAGGGATTAGCTGAGCAGTCTAGAGGTTTGGTAAAAATAAAATTAGCACTGAATAGTAAATACTGAGACAAATACATACAGAGAATGCTGCAAATATGGAATGAAACGTTGACTGAAATCAACAAAGCAAAATAAACTAAACGAATATAAAGGTGCATAAAACAGTGATGTATACAGACTAGCACACATGAAATCATAATAAAAAAAAACCACAACAAAAACCCCCAACACACCAACAAAACCCCCCAAACTTTTGAAATCGACCTTGAAAGGAGGTTAAAATGTTCCAACCCTGTGATAAACTGTTTTACTTTCTCATTCTTCAATTTTCTCCCCTTTTGCACAGGTTTCACAGATTGTCCCCACAACAACTTAATCATATTCTGACTCGAAAAGGACCTTCCAGGTTGCAGGACTGCCCAGCACTAAAGAAATTATTCTGAACCCCTCTGTGGTATCAAGTGTTTACATATCCTAATGCATGGGAGCTGTCAGTATGTCATCTGGTGTACCTGAATCACAGAATCTTCATGGTTGGAAGGGACCTTTGAGAACATTGAGTCCAACCACAACAAACAAACAACAACAAAAAAAAAGCCAAACACAAAAAACCCCACAAACAGACACAAACCAACAATCTCAGGCACTAGAGCATGCCCTGAAGGGCCACGTCTACACATTTCTTCAATACCTCCAGGGATGGTGACTCCACCACCT
>JAHREE010000413.1:619293-651587 GCA_033628505.1 Tringa tobata | reverse complement strand
CCCCACCTCTCTACACCCTCCTTTCAGGGAGCTGGGGAGGGCAAGGAGGTCTCCCCTCAGCCTCCTCTGCTCCAAACTAAACATGCCCAGTTCCCTCAGCCTCTCCTCGTAGGACTTCTTCTCCAGACCCCTCACCAGCTTGGTGGCTCTCCTCGGGACACACTCCAGCACCTCAATGTCCTTCCTGTGGTGAGGGGCCCAGAACTGAGACGCAGACAACATAGGACTGAGTTAGAAACCAATTTCAGTAAACATGGGATAACCACTACAAGGTACCAAATCCCAGGTTTGCACAGCCTCAACTGCTGTAGTATGAGAAGCTGTTAGGAGGGAAAGAGCAAGGTGCACCCTGTATCAGCCCACCTAGGCACCCTAAAAGGGCACACAAGTCCCACTGTCCATACCCAGAGGGATCACCCGAACCAGTCTTCCCTACCATACGCTTATCTTTGTGCAGGATCTAGGTTACGATGATGTGCCAAACACTCTAGGACATGCTGTTGAAATATTTGCAAAAACTACAGAGGAATCAACTGCACACAGGGTATGTCTTTTGAAAAATACATGAAGTGTAAGTGTTGCTTCCCCTCCAGCATCAGTAGCTAAAGTAGTCATTAGTAGCCACATTTATTCTGACAAGATTCAAGCTGTCCCTGTCCCTTTTTCAGGAAGTCTATCTATTTCAGCCCTGAGACAGATGTGCTTGCTCCCAGAAGAAAGGCTCATTTCGGGACTGAGACTAAGATAGAAACAGATCATAGAATCACAGAATGGTTAGAGTTGGGAGGGACCTTAAAGATCATCCAGTTCCAACCCCCCTGCCCTGGGCAGGGACACCTCCCACCAGACCAGGTTGCTCAAAGCCCCATCCAGCCTGGCCTTGAACCCCTCCAGGGATGGGGCAGCCACAGCTTCTCTGGGCAACCTGTTCCAGTGCCTCACCACCCTCACAGCAAAGAATTTCTTCCTGATATCTCATCTAAATCTCCCCTTCTCCAATTTAAAACTGTTCCCCCTTGTCCTGTCACTGCACTTCCTGACAAAGAGCCCCTCCCCAGCTCTCCTGTAGCTCCCTTCAGATATTGGAAGGCTGCTCTGAGGTCTCCCTGGAGCCTTCTCTTCTCCAGGCTGAACAACCCCAGCTCTCTCAGCCTGTCTTCACAGCAGAGGTGCTCCAACCCTCTGAGCATCTTTGTGGCCCTCCTCTGGACTCACTCCAACAGGTCCATGTCCTTCTTGTGCTGAGGACTCCAAAGCTGGACACAGCACTCCAGGTGGGGTCTCACCAGCACAGAGCAGACGGGTAGAATCACCTCCCACGACCTGCTGGCCACACTTCTCTTGATGCAGCCCAGGATGCAGTTGGCTTGTTTGAACATATATTCTAGCATCGTACTACTACAACTTTTTGGTCAATTCAGACACAAAATTTGAATTATTTGGTGAAAAACTAGAAGCTAAAAATTTCAAGTAGAGAGAGCTATCTCAACCATTACCCCACCATCTTCTAAAACAAACTAGATACCCCAGGGCAAGGGAAACCATATACACTAAGCCTCATAGATATGCTTACTGCTGTCACCTGCAAATTATCACTGTTGTACAGCAAAGGCTTGAACGTACAAGATAATTTAACTCAATTTTAACTGCTTTGTTTTTCTTATTCCAAGCTCACATCCATTCTAGAGAAACCAGACAGTTGAAACTGGTTGAACACATAACTACAATGGCAATCGATGGCCAGAGACTACTTCAGATAGGGTGCTGGCACAGTTATTACTGAATCACGAAAAGCTGTTCTGAGAAAACTACTACAGGCTGCCAAGAATAACTGAGATATGCCTCCACGATGGCAGGCATTACTCACATAGCTATTAGCATAAATATTCAAAGGCCTGATGAAAAAAAGTTGCCCTGTGCTCCATTATGAAATGGGAAGGGGGGGGAAGAAAGAAGGAGGAAGAAGGAAAGAAAAAAACCCAAACAAACAAACAAACCAAAAAAAAGGAAAAAAACAAAACCCACCAGCCACCCAAACAAAAAAAAAAACACCAACACACCAACGGGTAAGATTTAATCATACCAAATTCCCAACTGCAAAATACTGCCAACAATTGATCTCTTTATAGGTAGAAAGTAAGTTTTTGTAAAATTTCTTCCCTTTTGTTAACTACCTAAAGTTGACTTTTAATAACATTTCTATGGAAAGCTTGTCTCTAAAACAAGCTCGGCAATTTTGTTGACTTAAATGGAGCACTTCACACTATCAGGAATTTGGACTTGGATATCACCAGAGACATTGCCTGCATAATAGCTGTTACTGAAGTTTTTCATTTTTAAAAACATGATAGGAGATATAATTGCCTGTTAATAGCTAGTAAGGTATGCTGCATCTTTTTGTTTGTTACACAAAAAGAATGGGAGTTTTAAATAAAATAAAATGCAAGAGCCTTCACAATCCACAGACACAATATTATGCTCTTAACATAAAGCGTATTCTGAAAAAAACAAGAACTATTATTTTTTTCAGTAGAGCACAAAATGCATATATTGCTCTAAACAGTTCAACACAGAAGTCTGCAAACTATGAGTTTTAGCAGCTTGTTAATTGGTCATTTCTGGAGAGCAAACTGCAATTCCGTGGTCCCACCAATTGCAGAACACGGACCCCTCAGACCTTCTTACTCAAGTCTGAAAAGGCTTTACCAACTGAAGTAACAGCAATCCTGGTAACAAAAAAACCTACTGCTTTCCTTTTTAATAAAAACACTGGTACTCATTACATTAGAGCTTAGAAGAGTATCAGACTGTCTTTTAAGTCATTGTAGTTAAGTTTCCGAGTGAGGCAGAAAATGAGAAAACCTCCAAAAACCAACAGCAACTACAACGAAATCAATTTCAAGGATGACAACCGGATTATCTTGGAGCAACAAGCAGAGCTATGGCTTAAGCAATAAACAATGAAAATGGCCGTTCTTAGCAGCGTCCAACTGACTAGCAGGCATAACAGATGTTCCCCAGGAAAAAAAAAAAAAAAGAAAAAAAAACAAACGAATACCACCATTCTGCCAGCACGGCTGTTGGACATTCATTTCCCCCCAAATACCCAAAGAAAAGACATTTTGCGCCTGTTTACCCATAGAGAACAGGTTTTGTCTACGATATCTGTTTAGCCATCTGGAATGTTTCACTGTTAGTCACCCTACTTAAAATGGAAAGAAATTGTAATTGGCACAGTTTGAGACTCCTGACTTCCCGCGCAATAATTTGCACAGCCTTTTTCAGCCCGCTATTTCCTTATTTACCACCAAAACCAAACTGAGAAGCCAGCACAGGTCTTCAAATTATCTACACTTGATACTTCTCAGAAGGACTCCTCTTCAGAAGAGGAAATTGAAGGGGAAAGTTAATGAAACATGCCTTCTGGGGGCACTGTCTTTAGTTACGCGACTCCTAATACATGGTCAGCTTCTGACACATTCAGGGTGCAACAGACCCAAATTTCACACTGATGTTTAAAAAACAGAGCAAAAAGAGACCTCTAACTAACATATTTCTGCAGCTGGCAGTGTTGGTCCTAACGTGGGACTCGCTGTGCTTTCACATCTTATTAGCTTCCAGGCCAACAGCTAATTTAAAATGCGTGTTTTTGGAATGTTAACATATCCGAGGGACAAAACACACCACCAACAGGCACCTCAGGCAAGATACAGAAGCTGTCCACGTGTATGTGGTCTCCTTCTACTAGTAGGTGATGCAACTTAGCTTACACCTTTCTCTTTGATGTGTTGTCAAGTTTGTGGAACTGGGCTGTCTCCATACCAGAGGAAGGAAAACTCCAGCCCCTTCCTCCTCCAGTCCAAATAAACAGAAGATAACACATTTTCGCTGCGAAGACTTCAATTTCTGACCCTGCACAGATGCTGTGGGTGGCAGCTCACGGTATTCTGAGCGATCTGAAATTCATGACACACATCCCACAAAGCCCAAACTCGTGCCCTCTGCAATACCTGTGGACTTATTCGATGCTCTCCGTCGAATTTCAGTCACCATCAATCGTGACACTTGAGTAGTAAACTGCAGGAGGTCAGAAAACTTTTCTGTCATTGTACTTGGAGGAGCATTTCCAAACACCTAAAAGAAGAGAAAAATGGATGTATCAAAAAGGCATTCCGTTTACAAGAATCACTACAAACTACCACCTTCCTTTGTGAAGATCAAGTATTACTATGGAGGTTAGAAGTTTTTGTTTTCCTGCTGCACTATTCATCACTGTACTGGTTTTCACAGTGCATGCACTCGGGGAGGTAGGATCCGATGAACGAAGGGGAAAAAGGGAACCACAAGTTTTCTTGCAAGATGAAAACCCCACGGAGCCCCAAAAGACTGAGATTGCACAGAGTGGAGTAAAGACTAGATACCAGAGCAAATTCTCCAACAGGAGTTCTGTTTTTTAGAGCAACTCCTTTAGTGTCTCCTGAACCTAAACATCCCACAGGGGTGACCTGCAAAGTCTTCTAGCAAGGGCTAGGAAGTATAACTGCTCTGTTAAGTCTTCCCTCAATAAACTGATGATACCACGAAGCCTCCCATGTTGCCAGCATCCCAAGGCCTTACTCTCTTCTCTCTAGATCTTCCTGAACCTAACAGCAGTAGTTACTAGGGTGTTTTTTTTTTTAGAAATTGTCACTTTAGCCTAGTAACTTATTTTTCATGCTTAAGTGTTAATTTGGTTATTAAATCAGAGAATCACAGAATGGTATGGGGTTGGAAGGGACCTCTGGAGATCATCCAGTCCAACCCCCTGCCAAAGCAGGGCCACCCAGAGCAGGTCCCACAGGAGTGTGTCCAGGTGGGTTTGGAATGTCTCCAGAGAAGGAGACTCCACCACCTCCCTGGGCAGCCTCTTCCAGGGCTCTGCCACCCTCACCCCAAAGAAGTTCCTCCTCACGCTTAGGTGGAACTTCTTATATTCAAGTTTGTGCCCATCTCCTCTTGTCCTGTCCCTGGGCACCACTGACAAAAGACTGGCCCCATCCTCTTGACACCCTCCCTTGAAGTATTTCTAAGCCTTGATCAGATCCCCCCTCAGCCTTCTCTTCTCCAGACTAAAAAGACCCAAGTCCCTCAGCCTCTCCTCATCAGAGAGATGCTCCAGGCTCCTCATCATCTTTGTAGCCCTCTGCTGTCCCCTCTCCAGCAGTTCCCTGTCCTTCTGGAACTGGGGAGCCCACAACTGGACCCAGTGCAGAGCAGAGGGGCAGGATGACCTCCCTCCACCTGCTGGTCACCCTCTTCCTGATGCCCCCCAGGATGCCATTGGCCTTCTTGGCCACAAGGGCACATTGTCAGCTCATGCTCATTCTAATGTCCACCAGGCCTTTCTCCTCAGAGGTGCTCTCCAGCTTTTGGACTTCTTTGGACTTCTTTTTAACAGGCATAATGCAGTAACTCTGTGGTACTGCACTGAGCTATGGAGCACAACATTATCTCAAAACAGATAAGTTAGTTGTTGAGGTAATTTACTTGTCATTCAAGACTGCACACAAAAAGGTGCCTCCATCCACACTTCTGATGTAAACCTTGCACTGACACGGTCACAGTAAAACCACGATATTCAGTAACAAAGTACACAATCCAAATTCGGGTAAATTTCCGTGCTGAAAAAAACAGAGCAATAGTCTGCTAAACACCTGAACGGTCTCAATACTTCTCTGCTCGTTTACATTTTTCTCCCTGGTGTCTCTTTACATAACTTGCAGGAGTACCACCAATGAGCCGGGAAGCATAAAAGAGCGATAAAGCTTTAGTTCAACATGTTACCTTTGTCTCTTGGAAAGAGGATGCAGCTCAGAGCAGTACAATTGCTTTGGACTCAACAGCTGCTTCGCCCTTGTCTCCTTTCCCCTGGTGACCCAGTTACACCATTACGGCTGAGCTGCTGACACACTTGGCTGAGGTAACTCTTAAGTCTAGGGCCTTCTAGTGAAATCCACAATGTTACACAGGGACGCAGCGTAACTGCAATACTGACTTACCTTAGAAGGTCAAAGTTACTGAAGACAAAAGGCAGAAGACAGAATAACCTTTGTTTAAGTCTGACTTTCTGCTCTCCTTAGTATCGGTTGCTCTGGCACATTACAGAACAGCCAAAAATATTTTTCCTGCCTACTCGCATTGCAAAGTCATGATGAAACAGAGCCAGAAATACAACGTTGAAATTGAACGCTCAGTTTCCTCACAATAAACATTCTTTGCCAGAAACTTAAGCATTTCTCCTACAGGAAATTTCAACCACCGTTATCAATAAAAAAAAGCAACCAGGGGCCCAGCCGTTACAGACAGACAACTGGTTTTGACAGACCAAGGAAAACAGCCCCCATTTGGATTACAGAGCAACATTCCCAGTGCAAACAATCTAAATTTCCCTAAACCTTTCACAAGAACTCTCCTTCTGCAGTCATCTGCATCACCTCCCAGTTCATCTGAGAGCCTCTAACAAAACCATAAGAAGGGAGGAGGGCCTCAAGGCTTACGTGTTCACTGGTACAACTTAGGCAAGATCATCTAGACTAGAACACCCATTGGCAGAGCATCTTGCCATCATGAACTGTTTAAAGCTCTTTCACTCAGACCAAGGTAAGAGGGAAAACTGAGAGCCCTGTGACCTGTTCTGAGCTTGCCTAGACTTCTCAGCAGATCCCAGGAAATGCAGTGACCTCAAAGTTGACTGGCATGAGCTCTTTCTCAATTAGTTGCCCCATAACCAACTTAGCACTTTGTAGAACAAGCACCCGCATGGGACTTTGATAAACTCTTCGACTAAAGGTGGTAGTAAAAACCAGGAATCGGATACGAAACGTTTTACTAGCAAAACAGCTATTTAATGAGGAAAAGCAAGGCTCTTTCAAGAAAATGTAAACAATGTAGCACTTATTCAAAACCAGCCTCTTCATCATTCCATGCACTTTTTTCATATACTGCAAAAGCGTTACTATTGTGCCGGTGGAGCAGTGCTGCTGTGAACACATTGAACTCTAAAAGGAGCCTTTTGAGTATTCTTCCAGAGGGCCAATCTTTTGTTAATTATGCACCAATTTAGCTTTTCATTGATATGTGACTCATCATTTCATAAGCCTCCCTGAACAACGAGGACGCAGAAATAGTCTGTAAACCCATTCGTTACCAGAACTAGCAAGATGGTTTAAACCTACAGCATGTTTGAGACATGCTGTATCTACAAACTGTTGTTAAGAATGCTTTAGCTCCTCTGGATTTACTGATTAATAATCCTCAATATCTGATTAATAATCCTCAAAATATCAAGAAAAAAAAAAAGGAACTGCATTTCACACAGAACTTCAGATACGTCTGGAGAGAGCCCCTGGATACACTGGTTATTTAACTGGTTGTCTGTTGCTGGCCACTTGGAAGCAGACTTACCTTCCTTCCTCACTCTAAATCTCTGCCTTCAGTAAAAATTATGCATCTTCCAGGACTATTTCCTGGATTTCACACACACACACACTACCTGCTTCCAGCCAAACACATGCAACTCCCATTTCCAACAGCTCACTACTTTCTACAAGAGGCATGTTGAAGCAGACACCAAGGTGTGGTATGGAACTCTCGGTCTGAGCTCCATAATTTATTTGAGTTTTTCTCCTCCTAAAACAGACATCCCAATCTTGCCACAGGCAATTCTTCTGTGGTACACTTAAGGCAGTAACACAAAAAGCACTCAGTCCCACTTAAACCTGTTCAACAGAATACAGACAACTATGCAAAGCAACTGAGGGATTCAGAGTCTGAATTTGAACCAACTTACTGACTGACAGCTTAAAACATTTGCAGCTAAGAATTATGCTTGAGAAACAAGAACATTTTTTAAAAGGAGCTTCTAGCAATGTTTTAGTGTTTCCTCTCAACAAAAGAAGGCCTCGGAGGAAAGTCATCTCAGAATTTAGAAAGAACCAAGATTTATCATCTCTTCCGCTGAAAATCTCATATAAGACCCTTTGGAAAACAAAGCATTTCTCCTGTTTTATTTTTTTATTCAAATCCATTTGAGAGTGCGTCTTACTCTGACTTGCAGAGTTACTAAGCTAGCAGGATTGTTCAAAAAAACACCCAAAACTGTACCACAGACAGTTGACACTCCAGAAGACAAAAAACTAAAGAAGCCAAGGAAGCCACAGCAGACTCTATACGTAAGCCTCACAAGAAGGTGCCATTAACCAGGAACCTGAAAAGGTAAACTGTGGAACTAGAAATAAATAGATGGCATCACAACTGCTAAGCTTCTTGAATGCAGGAAGACAAGAACACATACACGCAAAACACAAGGAAAAAAAGATTTTACAGAGGTTAGAAGCTGAAGTAACATGTGGCAACAGCCTGCGTTTGTGGCAAGAAGGACAACACCAAGAATGCCACAGATTAAAAACACAGAGTTTGAGGACAGTGATGTTAAAAGCAAACAAGAAAAAAAAGAGGGAAGAGGAAGACAGAGGACTATAGGTAAGATTCAAAAGCAAAACATCTGGCAAGCACGAAAGATTGTGTGTCTTCAGCATCAAGTTCACCTCAGTAAATAAGTCTCTAGTATTCAGAGACAGGAAAAGAGCCCATCCACAAAATTAGATGGATTCTGTAAAGAACAGAAGAGACCTGGGGAAAGAAAAAGCTATGATAGACAAGAGAAAACCTGAGATCTAGGAGGAAAGAGTAGCCGAGATGATTTTCCATCATACAGATGAAAATCACAGAAACCATTCAACCTTTCAAGAAATCTAAACGGTACCCGAGACTACTTAGGCAAGAGCTGATTTTGGCAGAGTAAGAAGAAAACTTGGAGCTACTGATTCGTTTTTCAGAATGCTTCCACACACGAGCTAAATGAAGGACAGTGAAAGAGAACAGATGGTGAAAAAACATCAATCAACTACAACTGGGTTTCAATGGAGTCAAGTGGGGGGACTGAGAATTAGGACAAAGCCAGCAAGCAGCGTAGAGAAAAAAAAAAAAGTGTCATAAGAAAGAAAGGGGGAAAGAGAAAAAGAACAGAGAAATTAAAACTAGACTGTTCTTTTTCATCTCTGAAGTCTAATCAAAGTCTAAGGAAAGACTGCTGTACAGAAATAGGACATGCATTGCTGCACTAGTTTTTCTTAATGCCAGTTATATCACCAATTGTGATTTCTGTAGATACAACGCTACTGCAAGTAGCTACCATGAGGCCAGGAAAAAGAAAATTTCTCCAACCACAGATTACAAAGAAGTGCTGAAGCAGCTATAGTGGGTATATTCCATTTTTCAGAAGCATCGGCCACCTGTAACCACCAGAGGGAGATTTCTAAGCGTAACTGCACCAAAATAACCTTCACAGGCTCTAACCAAGATTAAGATTCCACTCTGCTAATTTGTAGAAATAAATTAAGAAAATCCATAACTAAAGGGCATACAATCCAAGCAGATAAATTAAAAAGGAAGTAGATAAACTAAGTTTACTTCTTCCCAACTCACACAACAGGTTACCAGTAGAACTAGGAATAAGTCCTAGGGCAAGAGAATGACACTTAGGGGATCTATCCACCAAAGCGCTACCGAGTAGACTGAAAATCCTATTACTGCTACGCCGTGACTAGGATTAGTTTTTCTACACAGCGTGTGAGCGGTTCAATGCCTAACACCATCACAAGCCATACTTTCAACAAAACAACAATCTAAAAAAGAGACAGCTGAGTTGATTTTCCTATCTAGTTTTTGTATTTTAGTTTTGGGATGATTCCAGTTCTCCACGGTAGCATACACGAGCGTGAATCCATCACCCAGAAAGAGCTTCAGGGGCAAGGGTTCAGGTCACAGCAGGAAAAAAGGAAAACCAGATCTGTACCTACTGCTCTTTCAAGACCCTAAAACTACTATTGAAGTTATTATTCACGATAAAGTGACAGAGTAGCTGAGTGACATAAGACATCAGGAGGATTTACCTCCTATTAATTCCAGTGACGGTTGTCACAGTCCTGCCTCCAAGCAAAATCTCAGTGCCTGAGCACAAAGGTGTACTGAATGGCACTGTCCAAATGGCTATTATATC
This sequence comes from Tringa tobata, assembly GCA_033628505.1. Taxonomy (NCBI): domain Eukaryota; kingdom Metazoa; phylum Chordata; class Aves; order Charadriiformes; family Scolopacidae; genus Tringa; species Tringa tobata. The sequence goes on along the minus strand of JAHREE010000413.1, from coordinate 641,488 downwards.
TTTCCTACAGATTGCTTACCCAAAAATCTGCCTTGTCCAAGAAAAGGATTCAGATTTAATACACAGGAAAAGGGCTACAAGGGCAACGAGAATACAGAGAATTAATCACAAGAGGAGATTAAAATTGTTCAGCTGGTAGCCTAGCAAAACCAGGCCTGACAGGAGATATTATGATCGTTATCTCTCAATATGCATCAGTACAATAAATGTGAAGGAGGGAGAAGAGTTATTTAGACTCAAGGACAGTGCTGTTACACAAACAAGTGGATGTAAACTTCTTACAAGTAAGCTGAGGTTGGAAATCAGATGACTCTGTAACAGCAAGCTCTGCAGAAAAGCTCTATGACAGTCGACATGCACATGTGGATTCCACTTCAAAAAAAGCAGTAATAGAAGGAAATTTCCAATGGCAGGTTTATCCACCAACACAACAGTATGTGAGGAGAAAGGGCAAACTGAAAGGCTGCCAATGGAAAAAAAAAGCTTCTGTTGTGCCAGAACCAAAGGTCTTAGGAGTACAAAATACGAGCAGTCAATTCAAATAAAGAAAACTCCCTCTTACAGATTCTCTAGCTTACCCTGTTAAACACCGGCAACATCATATAAAGTTTTTCTTCTTGTTCTTTCTGGGTCATGTGCCGTGGAGGATGACAGAGCTCTGTGAAGAGGCGACGCAGATGCATCAAGCCCAGAGCGTTATCCTGGGGGCTACACTCCTCCTGCCGTGGCCGGCCCATGATCCTCTTCACCATATTCATCTTGACTGACTTCTGGAAGTTCCCTTGGATCCTGTTGAGAAAGGAAAAGGAAAAGGAACTCACTGAGTATAACAGATTGAGGCATGACTCCATCAAAGCCTTAAAAAGAATATAGCACCCTCTCTCACAGTAAGTACCAGGCTGCAGATAAGAGCACTAGCTAATTTTATATGCCAGGCATTGATCAGTATGTGTCTGGAGAATTTAAAGGCAACAACTTGAAATGGGAAAACACTTCAGCACAAAGCACAACTGACTGGGCTTTGAACACCCCTAAGCACTTTGGCACTATTTATTAGATGATTTTTACGATTCTTTGGTGCACATTCCACAGCGTTTACAGCAGCGTTATCTACATATCACAAAGTATTCTCAAAATAATTCCAGAATAAAAACCAGTACCACTTATGTACTTTAAACTCTAATCAAACAAGACCTTCAAACTCTCTCAGTCATTGACTTTATCATACAGAGGCATGCTTAAATTTTTTACTGACTTTCCCACGGCAAATAGACAAGGCTATCCAATGGAGCTATCGCTCGTCTCACACCTCAGCTGTCGGGTTTGCAGAAGAACACCTCAGTCCCCTCCCTCCTGAAGCACGAGAAATTTATTTTGGAATCACAGAATGGTTTGGGTTGGAAGGGACCTTTAAATATCATCTTTTCCAGCGGATGTCAGGGTGGCTGAAGTCCCCTACCAGAATCAGGGCCTGTGAGTGTGATGTTTCCTGGAGTTGAAGTCAGAGCGCTTCATCACTATCCTCCCCTTGATACATGGTCTGTAGCAAACACCAGCCGTGAGGTTTCCTTTGGTTGCTTTCTCTCTAATTTTCACCCATAAGCTCTCAACCCATGCCTTGCTGTCTTTCAAAAAAAGAAATGTGCAATGTGCATTTTTTAACCTAGAGGGCAACACCCCCACCTCTCCTTCCTTGCCTGTCCCACTGAACAGTTTCTAGCCATCTATTGCAATGCTCCAATCAGCTGATTCATCCCACCAAGTTTCAGTGACAGTGGTCAGATGACAGCTTTCCACCTCCTCCTGGTTGCTACCTGTGCTGCAAGCATTGGTAGAGAAGTATTTCAGTTCGACTGTCAACTCTCTCATGTTTTCGGTGGAACCTTTTTGTAGGGTTGGGGCACGTTCATCACTACTCTGGTAGGTGCACCCATCCACCCTGCTGCTTGCGAGCAGGCTTTGTCCCAGCTTTGAATCCCGTTGCCCAAGCCCGTTAGTGTGATTCACTAAGTCAGCCAATCTGCCCCCAAAAATTCTCTTGCCTCTTCTAGGTAGTTGGATCCCATCTCTCCCCAGTTACCTGTATCCATCAAAGAACGTCCCATGATCACAGAAGCTAAAGCTCTGGTGATGACACCAGCCATGAAGCCAGGTGTTGAACTGCATGTTGTGTCAACCTCTGCCTGCACTGCTATCTCTGATTGGGAAGATGAAGTAGAAGATCACTTGGGCGCCTGTCCTCTTCACTCATACCCCCCAGGGCTCTGAAGTCCTGCTTGATCTTGCCCAGGTTCTGCTTCTACCATATCGCTGGTGTCCACGTGTTTTAAAACATCTAACACATATGACACAGCATCTGTGTTTAGCCCTGTATTAGTCTTCAAAACAACATGGACCAAATCTTCTGAACGTGAGACTGAAGTCCATGAAGCAGGATCTTGCACAAGGATTGAGAGGGTCAGGGCAGATAAATCCCTCAAAAGACATAGCCAATTGGACACTGAGGCAAAAGGGACTATTCTCACAACTACATTCAAGTAAGGAAAGGAGTAAGAGGGAAACGGGCAAACAGTTTCAGCTCCACACACCACGTTAAGGAGACCAACAATTAAACACTCTGCAGAGTTGTAATGCCCACCTCTTGCTGCTTAAAGGCGAAGGTCAACAAGAACTCTAAAAATTTTTCAAGGGTAGAAAATGCCTCACAGCAAGAGACTTAATGAACTTAATTATTTAAATTATCAAAAAGAGAGGTTACCATGAAAGGTCAATTATTAAAAGGAGTAGTGATGATTCCAAAGGTGCTGTGATTAGATTAATGGAGGGAAAATACCCATAACTGAAGAACTCAAACCCAGAGACTAAGTTGTGAGGTAAGACACTAGTTGGGTGCTAATACCAGGAAAATAACACCAGCCTACAAACAAGGGCTACACTTTTAAAACTGAAGATAATTAACCACTAGTAAAAAGCATTAACAGAAGAAACACGTTCTCTGTCTAACCTAAGATCAAAATACCTCTCTGGAACATGTTCATAAACCAGTATTTTACTAACATGCAAAAAAAATTAGGAACCAGTGCTAACAAATGTTTTGGTACAATGCAAAAAAATTAATTTATGAAACAAGAAGTAATCAAAAAAGCTAAGCTAATGTCCAGGCCTGTAACTGTCAGCCCATGCTGGAAGTTTGCACTGGCATTTCACATTTGAAGAAAAATGAGATTACTGTATTATCCCTAGGAAATAACACAGGTAACAAACTTCAAATTTGCATGATTCACACCGTTAAAAATAGAACAGCACACTTTCTGGTGGTGTTTACTCCAGAAACCCACACCTTTTCCCGAGCTCTTCAGCTTGGGAACTCTTCCCTTGCTGTAATAACATGTAAACTAACCAAAACGCAGAGCGGAATACCACATCTGTGTTCAATGAGCCAAAACTTTGCTGCCTAAGCAGGAAAGGCCACATTTTCTTTTTCATAAAATCTTTTAAAGATAATATTTTAAATTTCTCTTTATGAGTCACAAAGTGCTGAGAACTCTAAATCCAACATCCAGAACACATGTTGTCATGGAATCCACCACTGCTGTAAGACTTCTGCTAGCACAGACAATTTTTCTTTTAAATCCCATTTCTTTGTTCAGCCTAAGGAGACACCTAGAACAAGAATTTGCACGGGTTCAGCCACACAGGTGTAGTTCTACATCTCACAACTTTCTTACCATCAGAGAAGTCTAAATAAATGCTACGTGCTCTTTTCTTAGCGTAGCAGGAACCTACTGGAATGGCTTCTCCAAGATGCGATCCATTTACCTCCACTGGGACAGCTTTACCCCAGAGGGATCACAAATGCAGAGTGAGGACAACTTTAATTGTTCTTTCTCAACACAGTCATGGTCCCTCCTGCCTAGACCCTGGTACTATCACATATTCAGCTCGAATGTAAGGGATGGGGCAGAGAGGAGGGGAGAACAGATGTAACATAGTGTAAATAATATCCAAATTATTAATTTTGGGTTTGTTTTTTTTTCTACAAGTAACACAAAGGACACTACAAAATTGATATGCTCCATGCATGTGCTTAATTCAGTTGGAATTCCAATCCCCACCAAAAAAACCCCAACACAAAAGGCAAAAACCAGCCACACCAAAATACCACAGTGCTCCAGAACTTCAGATTTCTGTCCCAAAGACAGCCCTGCAATGCTCAAGAAAATGGAAGCCTTGGAAGATTTTCTTGAGCATTGCAGGGCCATGTCCCTTACTATGAAGCATTCACTTCCTTGATGGTTTTCAGAGATACGGAGTCCGTGTTGCACTGTACAAAGTGAAGATGGGGGCAGTAACGCTGCCATTTACACATGGAGACCTTTGCAATACATCCTGCTTTCCTTTGATGTTACCTGCCCTGCAGATCAGCTTTTTCTGGTGGTATTTTCTGCTCAGTCTTCAGCCTCTTGTAAAGTCTACCCTCAATTCCATTGCAGATCAACTCAAATGTAGAGACAGTGTATTAATTTCAAGCAGAGTAGATGCTACTTGTAGAATTATTCCAGAGTTGAGTCCTACTATGTTTCTGTTCTTCTAGAAAAAGAGCTAGCATGGACTCCATGCAACAACATCCAAAATATATCGTACGTGAAATTTGAAAGAATTTCTGTTATTTACTTTTGCCAAACACAGTGGTATTTTTTCTTATAACCATAACACAGATTCTCTATGAAAATACAAGGAAGACAGCTGTGGGCTCTGGGAGCCACAGCTTTAGGTCCAAACTTTAGACATGCCAGAAGAATTATTCACAGTTGACAGTAGGCCAAACGCTTCCTCATTGTCAATCTCAGTACCAGAACTTACTTATCCTAAGAAAACATTGAGATGTTTAAGCTCATCTAAAATAAAAATAAAAAAATAAAAAAGACCCCCAGAGGAGTGATACATTAGAAACACAACACCAGAACTTTACACATTTTTCTGAGTGAAAGGACAGTTGCCACTATGTCCTGTATAAATATTTTGATTGAGGTTTTCTTTGTTTGGGTTTAGGCTTGCACAAGAGAAAGCAGTGCACCTAAACCTATTCCTTCAAACAAAAAAATATCAAGAAAGGACCTTCCTATTCTACAGCAACGCATTTCCTTGTGGGTTCTTCTGTCCTGCTTCTCACTGCCAGATCAGAATGCCTCACAGCTATTAAATCAACTTATTTTCATAAACCCGCCCCACAGCACAGGTGTGTTAACAGCCTCGAGATACACACAATGAACAGACACACGCCTTACACTAAGACTGGTGGTGTCTAATCTGGATATCTGGTTGAAGAAACTTTGGAGAGTAACCCTACATGGCATCTTCTAATGCTTGAATCTCTCTGCTTGCTTGCATTGTTATCCCTTAGGGACCAGTTGACGTCCTCCTCCCTGTCAACTTGTAATCTCGAAGCTTACTACCGCACCCAGTGCGCCAAGGATGCAACCAGAGAGCAACTCCAAAACCTCATGAGGAACTTCGTGGAAGAGTCAAGGACAGAAGCTGGTTCTCAGGAGAGGAAGCTCTTCCTTGCCTGATGTCCCCTGTTTTGGCAAGTACAGCTACACGACCTTTACTACACGCTCTCGCTGAACTACTTCCCACAGCAGGTCCAAGCAGGCACGCTCCTCATAGAGAACCTCTCATCGGACACTCCAGCTGTTGAGTCTTTGGCATTCCTAAGCTGAGGAAGAAGTTAAAGGTTATTTTGAAAGAGCAAACTAAGCAAGCAGAAGGTCCCTCACAAAGCTGCACAATGACAGGCACATGGTTCACCGGGAGGATTGGGTTGAACCAGTTCAACCCACTACACTCATCTTCTGACACCTGGGCTAAAAAGGTGAATTAATGGCAGTTCTGTATCATCATGCTCTGTATGGACCAAAACTAAAATAAGACACTCGGTGAGCAGATTTCAAACATACACAAAGACAGGAACAATAAAACTGCTGCTCTTGTAAAACACATTGCTGTTTTCTCCTAGTGGCAGAACAGTCTCCATGTGAATATGGAGAATTATCATCCATAATTCTCCATATTGGAGAATTAATATGGACCAAATGAATCAATATGGACCATATGAATATTCCATGGTGGAATACAAGAAGTTCCACCTAAGCATGAGGAGGAACTTGTTTACTGTGAGGGTGGCAGAGCCCTGGAAGAGGCTGCCCAGGGAGGTGGTGGAGTCTCCTTCTCTGGAGACATTCAAACCCTCCTGGACACGTTCCTGTGCAACCTGCTCTGGGTGGCCCTGCTTTGGCAGGGGGTTGGACTAGATGATCTCCAGAGGTCCCTCCCAACCCCATGTGATTCCGTGAAGAGAAATGAAGCAAGCAGTGAAGGCACAGCATGAGCATCCTTACTTAAACAACCCCTTTGTTTTCTTCCACTGACTGTCAGATGGCCGCACATTTTCATGTGAGCGGAAGCAGAGCTGTCCTGTTTGAGCAGCTCTGATAGAAACCCAAGTTCTTCACTTTTCTGTTAAATTTATACGGAATCCTACAACATGAACTCCTGGGATTCTCAAGAAGTTTTGCTGGAGTCAGTGCAAGAAAATAATATTTTAAAGCGTTTTCTATTGTTATGGAAGCTGTCGGACAAACGATAATAAATTACATTACATAAAATAAAATACCAACAACTTACAAAGCTCAAAGACAGACACTGGGAGAAAAAACATAACACACACGTATAATCATTAACACAAGTTAGGGTACGCTAATGTATGGGTAATACTACTAGAGCTATCAAAACATTTGTGAAGAAAAAAAAAGTAGACAGACAGAAGCTGCATGAGACACACTTATTTTCACAATAGCTATTATAGGTCCAGGCTGTGCATCTAGTTCCAAAAGGGTGTTATTTAAATAAGCAGCTAGGTAATTATCTGCTTCGTAATTACAGTCACAAGCGTTTCTCCAGGCACTCTATTGGTATTACATCAGCAGTTTAGCAGTGAAACAGGAATCAATTTCTTTCTTTGCAGATTATAATGGGACATCAGCACACATCTCCACCCCAATTATCTCAGGAAAATGAAACTTAAGATAAGTCTCATTGCTACAACGAATCGCAGAAGTCCATTAGGATCAGTAAAATCTACACCTGTTATTTCCCTCCACGTTACACCTGTTATTTCTTTCCTGATTTTAAGATTCTCTACCCATGTGGTTAATACTACCATTCCGAAGATGATCATACGCACTATTAAAAAGGACCTTTTTTTGGCCTTCAAAAGAAACAATAGAGAACTGTTCCAGCCTAGATACACATCCATTTGTCCTTAGAACCAAACAGGAATAAATTCTCTTTGTAGGCAAGAAAACATCAACGGTGAAGCGAGGAACGCGACTATTTCCTCCCGTTTCCCCAAACCACCACCAACCAAACCCCAGCTCCTTACACACAAAGAAAATCACGCACAAGGAAGATGTGTTGCTGAAAAGGAAGCCGTCGGGACTGAAGTAGCACATGCTCATTTGGGGAATATCGCCCGGTTCCCAGGGGGCAAAGCCAGAGCAAAGCCAGCGTGCTGACTCGGTGATAAAAACACCTATTCCTTCTTAAAACAGCCAGTCATCTGGTTAAAACAGCAACTATTTCGCTGAGAAATCCTCACGACAGGAAAGCACTATCAACGCCCCGCTCCGATTTTTGTACTGCAAAGTGTTATTAATTAAGGAAGGCGCGTAGACGAGGATTTGCAAAGTCGCGCTATTATTTCAGGCTTAGTGTGCGTTATTTGTCCCTTTGTACTGAAATGTTTTAAAACTTATCTCTAGGAACCTTATATTATCACCTGTAAGCTTAACCTTCCCTTTTTCAGATGGATGTAAGTCCAGAGGCCAACCTAATGAAATACTGGTTTGATTCTGCAGGTTGGAGAGATGCTTACAGAGGTGTCTCAGTTCACAGGGAGTATCCAAATTGCAGAATTCAACACAGTTATCATTTGCTTTAACATCTCCAAAAAAAAAAAAAAAACCCAAAAAAAAGAATTGCTATCCTAATTCAGGATATGTTTTTCCTGTTCTCTGAACTCAAATTAGATGAGTATTTAAGGATAGAATTGCTTTGTTACTTGTAACACCAGAAATGCTATTCTTATGCTCAGTCTGACCTTAATACCTTGACGTCACTGCAAACAAAACTTTCTTAATACTTCAACAAATACGAAGAACTTAAGTGGTTAGTGAGACTCATACAGTTATAAAATACAGACTATCCATCTTCTTTCTAGGCCCATTTCCCACAAATTATTCATGGTAATGACACATAATAGCAAGTGCTGATAGAGTAGATTTCCTGTGGTTTGTACCCTCTTGAAGGTTAATGTGTTATATTCAGTGAAAAAGAAGGATAACAAATAAACAACAGTGATACTTTGACCTAGGCTGCAGAGATGAAGGAAAGCTGTTTAGCTAAAGAATAATCATGTGTGCGTATCGTATTTGTTATTAACTTAAATTAAAATGAACTTCAGTTATATTGAATGTTTGCACTTCATTTTTTTCAAATAAGCAAATAAAGTACTGTTTCCTACTTCTGTATACAGCCTGGTTTTTTTCTGACTCACAAGTACATAGCTTATACCTAGAAGATAACCCTGGCGTTACATTTTCTAATTCTTTAATTAATAACCACAGAATCTTATTTCCCAAAATTACTTCCAGGACTTTATTATTTCTGAGCTGCAAACATTTCTTCCGCCACCTCCAAAACATGAAGCCCCTAAAACAAATATTAAATCCTACCACAGCTGAAAACAACGCGTAGTGCTTCTCCAAACCCCAGTTCAAGCTGCATCAATTTTCTTTGCTTCTATTTCCGTAGACGAAAAGGACAGATAACTTTAAGATCTCAAGTGCAGCCCCACCATCCATTATGCCCTTTCAACTGAAGAGCCTATTTCAATTTTAATTTTTAGTGCGATAGCACAGGAGGGAGGTTACCTAGCACAAAGGTCTACCACATGTGGAGGTAAAGGATGGGATTGAAATCGTTGTCCACAGATATTTAGGGATGGGGCTCCAAACTCTTAGCTTTATAAATGCCCACAAAGACAACTGCCAGAAAGCTCGGACAGAGACTATTTAGACATTTAAGTTTTCTGCCTTTGCATTTTTTACTCTACATCTTTTTCAACTGAAACGAAAGATGAATTCTCATTTTGTCTTGAGCTACCACACACTAGTCCCAGAACCAAAAGGTAATGCTGCTTTTGTGAACGCTTGAATAGATACATCCACCCCTTTTTAAAAGTGGCTTTTGAAAAAAGTCAGGGGAAGCTTCACGAGTAATTTTCACCTTTCAGAAGCCAAAGAGCATGCGATAAATATTGCATCGACGTCCAACCAACGCCGAGTAATGTTGGAAGAGATCCATTAGGGTCTAAAAGACAGTAGTCGTGTGTGCAAGTATTCCTCCTGCTTTTCCATACATCTCTGGTCTGAATTGCTAATTACAAGGTCTTGGGCTGTTTTGTTTCCCACGTTGGGAATCCTACGAACATGCAACTTCAAAGAGGTTGTGATCATTTTCAGCCTTATGTACTTCCTATTGCTTCAGAAATAAACAAGCATTTGAGCCCAGGGTTTAACACTGATTTTTAAGGCTGATAAACTGCTATTTCTGTAGCAGAGAACTGCTATTTCTGTAGCATCTCTTTCGGACTAGATGATAGCAGAGAGAGGAATTTTATAACATCAGCCGAGCATCTGCTTCTGTTGTTTTTCTTATCCAGGTTGTTAGAAACAAGGGCAGCTCTATGGAGACAAATTTTATAGGTGATGGGCTTCTACTTACTGCTCTTTCATATGTAAATTTCCTGAAGGCAGAAAAATTATTCTTCCTTTGGGTATATAAATGGCTGTTTTACATGGATGGAGGAAGTTTATGCTTCGGACTTCTGTTGGGAAGAAAAACCACTATCACCACCACCGCAACAAACGTGGATTTACATGATACCATGCTCCTTTTAAAAAAAAACAAAACAACAAACTCCAGTGGTTTTTTTAACTGAATACATGTGCTTAGACTCACTGCTGTCATTACTGAATGTGGTATTTGGGATGACTGTATTTAGAGCATGGCCTTACTGCTCAGATGTAAGAGCCTGCTCCAAATTCACAGGTTTCCTTCTCCATTCCCCCCACGCACACCTGGAAAAGCAAACAGACCAAAGTCATTCTTCCTCATTCCTAATAACAGCTCATTGTTTCACTGTTGATTCTAGTAAAATAACTTTTATAGGAAAATTTTTTACTTTGCTTGTTGACTGCTAATGCAGGAGCCACCCTCTGGAACAAGAGGTTTTTCTCTATGCCTTTGATGATGTCTGCATGCCAGCCAAGCACATGTTTATCTCTTTAGAACCCAGATTATTTTGCATTCTTTTTTTTTTTTTCCTGTTGTTCAGGGGCTTCTTAGCAGCATTTCCTCTCCTGAATGGCATGGTTTAGTCATTGCAATGCAGTTCAGGTTGGCAAAGTAAAATTTCAGTTCTACTCTATTCTCAACGGGCTGTAACTGGCATTCTGTTTGTCCAATTAATGCAAATCAGTTTATTCAGGCCTTTTGGAAACAAAAACCTCCAAGAAAAACGGCATTCAGAGATGCTCAAGATATTTTACCATGGAACATCAGAAGAACTCATTAATTAGAATTTGCTCTCCAAAAATATTGAGGAATTGAATAGCCCGCTCTGCTTTGGTTTGGTTTTTTTTAACCAGTTGTTACCTATCTTCATAGTATTCAGCAAAAAAGTTGTTTATAAGCTTTTGCTGTAATGTTCTGATTCTGAGTAACCTATCGATTCCCCCTTCCATTTCAGATGGCTTTGCTGAGGTGCAAATGTTTCAGCTCTTTCAATTCTTCTAGCGTAGGTTCGAAACCAGCACGATGCTTCAGTCCTTGCTTTCCTCCAAGCTGTTTTTCAGCTGTAGGTGTTAGTAGCAGTGCTGAGGTTTGCAGGATAATTTTGAGTTTGTTTTTCTGTTCTCTTGCCAGCTAGCAGCCATGGATGGGGAGCATCCACACCTGCGAGAGCATCCAGTTCCAAACTTCTAGATCAACACTGATCTGGTAAATTCTACTTTCCAAAAGCAACCTGCTGTGTTTATAATATCTGCACTGAGAATACTGAAAAGCAGAACTTTTCTTCTCTCGGTTTGAAACTTGTTAACTCATTAACAACTTTCCTATAAATGAGTGTTCCAACAATACCTGTCAGTGGAGAAATTTCTCCTGTTTTGTTGTTATCTTTCGTGGCTGTGCTCCAGCCAACTTCCACTTCCCTTCTGCCTGTCAGGATTTTTGTGTTCCGTGCATTTTTGTGTTCCATGCATTTTTGTTTCCTCGGTTACCACGTTTCTCTGGTAGGAAAGTGTCTTTTGTACTCCTGGAAGGAGAGGAGGAATTGTATGCCCAGAACTTGTTCAGGCTGTTGCAGTCAAGGCCAGGTTGCCAGCTTGAGACCACACCGGACCAGGTCAAAGGAGTGGAAACTTGCACAAGGATGAGCAAATAGTTTCTCGGAGCCTGAATGTCTATAAACAAACCACCTGAATGTGCTAATGCAGGTGTCTCTAACATAATACCTATATAGAGCCACTGCTTTGATCTTTACTGTAACCAATGATTAGGGTTAATGAAACACAGTAAGATTTTTTTATTTTTTTATTTCTGGAGTGACCATTCCTCATCTCCTAAAGCAGAAAGGCTTCTTTAATTTTGAAGAGTTTTGTTTGGTTCTTAGCCCTGCAATGGCAATATATTTTACCTTGCACAAATGATTTAAAAATCTTCTTCTGGCATAAGTATTAACTTTTTTTTTCCAAGCTAAGGAAGTGCAATGGAGTGAACAGTTTGAGGTATGGAATATCAGTGTTCTTCCAAGGCTAGTAAATCTGAATTGGCTTTTAGAGCTCAAATCTGAGTTTATATGCAGATGAGGTGATTAAAGGCTTTACACTGAAATTCACAGATGAAGTCATGCAAACCCAGCAGTTAAAGGTGAATTTTTGGTAGCCTTAGGAATGGACTGTATTTCTTGGTCTTGTATTGTGAAGAGATGAAGGACCATCTATTCTGTTATAGGTACCTCAAAGATGAGGCTTTCTGCACCTCTTGGAGTGCCTGTAGATATTCTTGGACATTAAAGTTGGTCTCTCTCATACAGGGACAAAGCTGCAACACTTTCAAAAATCCATGCTTACTTAGCTTACATTCTATTGCTACTAATGGCGTTGCTACTAATTATCTACCATAATTACTTTCAAAAGTATTCCCCCCCACACTCCTTGACCCATGTTGTACTCCTGCTTGGCCATAACGACAAAATGAAAGTTATATTTCACACTGAATAGAGGTTTTCTCGACAGAATTTTATGCAGTATATTGCAAGATTAAACAGGACTGCTAGAAATCCCCCCAAAAGTGAGCTGCTCTTACTCAAAGAGAAACAAATGAAGCCTTTAGCACTCAGAGACAGGCAAATTACTATTTTAATATAGTATTTCTCCAATTTTGTTACTTTTCCAAAAACTTTGTCTAATGTAAGTCGATAACAAGCCTGATTAACAGCAGAACTACCGTACTAGAGAACAGGCTATATTTCAAAAACTACCTAATTTTACTAATTAAAATGAATTATTTTCTTATTATTTCTTAATAAGAAGAAATAATAACTTCTTAAATCTACCTATTCTTCACTTATTTCCATAGAGCCAATATCAAAACCACAGAAAATCATGCATAGTTATGTTACTTACACTATTCAAAATGTGACATTTTGACTAAATCTCAGCTTGTCATTTGGTTCAGTTTCTCTTTGTAACAACAAGTAGAACTGCAGAAGAGTCTGGACAAGAAGAAGTCCAACTTCACAGAAGCTAGTCACGGAATTAAACCTAAGTCTAGGGAAAAGCATCACGCAAAGAAACACGAGCGCTTCGCATTCATTTAGGTCTCAATCCTACCTCGAACTCCTGAAGCTCAGTGCAAGCATCTTAGTTGTCAAATCCTCTCCTTGGAAGATATTACGACTAGGAGACGGCAGGTTCCTCTGCCTGCAAGCCACTGCCAGCCCATCATTAGTAAACATCCTCCTGGCAGTCAGGCGGACCTCCCGAGCTTTGCGCCGCCATCTGTACCAGTGCCCAGGCGGGTTCGATTGTGGAGCAAGCACAGCTGGTCCCTCCCAGCCAGCAGCACAGGGATACGGGAAGGAGAGGAGAGAAAGCACCCCTCCTGCCTTACAATGCCCAGGCCACAGTAAATGATAGCAGCTGCTTTACAAAAATAAATCAAAAAAAATCACACAAGCGGCAGAACGAGACCAAAAAAACCTATACGCTCCAGTAAAAAGACATCTGGGCTGCAACGTAGCCACTGCAAATACAAATCATGTATCACAGATTACAAATGAATTTGTAAGACAACATTTTCTGTGATATAAGAAGAGCAGGAAAAAGTAAGTTTGTTTAAATTTCATTTACAATAGAACCAATTATTCCAGAAAAATAACAGGCGTACAAAAGACCTTTGTTACCAGAATCTAGATGAGATGCAACGTGGGTTTTCTTAACTTTAAATTTTCTGCCTTTTTTTTTTTTTCCCTTTTCTAACAGTGTTTACCATTCTAGCTTGCAATGCTATTTTCATGCACAGCACCATACAATATAGAACAGCTGGTTCAGATCAGCACTGCCAGGTGTTTTGTTTTAATAAGGACAATCACTTTGCAGAAGTGGTAGGATTTCCAAAGGAAATCATTATCAATAACTACAGTTACTCGTCACTATACGAGTCCCTTTCTCTGGTAATAACTAAAGGTACAGAGAGGAAATTAGGATTGAAGCTGCAGCTCTCTGGAAAAAAAAAAACATTCTTCCAGTGCCACAGAAGGATGCCGGAATGACTGCAGTGGTCACTGCTTTTTCACTAAATTTATACCAGAAAAGAGCCTGAACATCCACATAGTTAAAGCACAACTACTGAAGCAGAGTCTATTCCCATTCTCCCCTTGGATTCATCTACAGATACTCACAATACACACGCTAAGGAAATATCCTTCCTGGCTGAAGGAAAAACCATCATCAACAAGAAGTAAAAAAAAAAATAAATTAAAATAATATAGTAATTGTATGTAATATGCACTGCAATGTTATTTACAGCTACAGAAATTACTTACTACTTATTTATAACAAGTTCTGGCTTCTGCAGTGCATCTGTGGAAGTGTATAGACTCACTTGGACATCCTGCAGAGCGCTTGGCCGTTTCTAGATGCAAAGAACCTGGGGACAGAACTTGAGAAGACAACTTTTTTAACACTATCCCTTTTCTCTAGTTGTGTGTCCCTTTTAAGAGTAAGCAGTGCATAGAATAACTACTTTTGCTTATTTTTCATACAAACACCGTGCGATAAACAGAGTGAAACCCAGCAATACGTTGCCAAAAACACATTAAAAAAATGACTGGTTCAACTCCAACAAAGGAGTTGCAGAGAAGCAACAAAGCCAACTTACTAGCAAAGGATGCACCTGGGTGTGAGGTACAGGGCCTTTCACAGCAGCTACACACTCCCTGTTAGGGGAAGTATTTGTGCAAGGCTTCCATATTAGAGGATTAAATACAAGTTGTAGGAAGATACCCATCTCTAACGCAGGGATAAGTTTCATCATCCTAAACCATGGAACAAACCAGAGAGTAGTCGCCTCTTGGTAGCGCTTTTCTCATGCAGGTATCACAGGGGTGATTTTTATCTTCTCCTTTTTCTTTTTTTTATAAAAAAGGTGAACTTTTGGCAACACTGAAGAGCAGTAAGTACTTCTAACAAACTCTCACTGCAATACAGTCAGACGGCAGCCCACTTCTCCGCTGTTATTTCCTCACTTATAAAAATTGCTGCACATCAGTTTTGGCTACCAGCATTTTGTACAGTTATTCCTGCACCTACAGGAACACGCCTTTGAGGTTTTTCCCAGGCAGCTTTCTGAAGTTATAATCAAACAAGAGAAAGCTCTAAAAACTAGGTTTACTGTGCCTCCAGTTTGTTTCAATTCACGGGACCTAGAGTCTTTCCAAGGGACTGCCTAAGGCTCACCTTTTACAGACTATCACCAGCAGTAGCTCTTCCAAAAACCTTTATATGGGACATCAGACAGAACATTCACAGATTCGTCAGAGTTGGAAGGGACCTCTAGAGATCATCTCATCCAAGTCCCCTGCCAAAGCAGGGCTGCCCAGAGCACATCACTCAGGGCACTCAAGGGTTTGTTGACTTCCATTCATGCTGGATAATATAGAGAAATCACAGAATTACAGAATGATATGGGGTTGGAAGGGACCTCTGGAGATCATTTAGTCCAACCCCTCAATGTATACTAACTGTAAGCCAAAAGGGTTGGTGTGGGGGAATACAGAGAACTGGACATGGTCATAGATAAGGAATAAATTATTCGGTTTCTTGACCTCGTCCTTCTCTCAGCATTCCTGCTATGAAGATCCACCTGCTGCTAAGGTGGATCTATTATCAGCTTAATTTGTTGTTTTGCTGGAAAAACATCTGCTAGGATACCAAAGAGCGAGCGCCACACTCCAAGTGAAGTCAGGAAAACAGCAGCAGGGATTATACAATCAGGGAGCAGCATCTCCATAGAATTAACCTCAAGAGAGATTTTTCCCTCGCTGTGTTTCACGTCCGTGAGAGGCTACGGCATCACGAATAGATGGGAACACCTCAAAAGAGGTTTCGGGCGTTAATCTATTGCTAGCAAAAACTATTGACCCAGTGTGAAATATTGGTGCCTATCTCTAAGGCAGCCAGCAAATTAATCTTTCATGATAACCTGACAACTATAAGAAGTGCACTGTGTATGCAGAAGCACAGCACAAAAAAAGAAATCCCCTTCTATGGTAGGGAGCTTAAAATAAAGTGGTATGTCAGACTTCTCTAACACCACCCCAGATGACAATTATTTCCATATTTCCTTAACTTAAACTAAGCTCTTAAAAAAAATAGGCTCACTCATCCCTACTCATACATTTTCTCTGTCACACTAAAGGAACTCATATATACATCATTTTTTAAGGTAACAACCACTCCCATTCAAGTACTAGCTTTCAGTGCTGTAGTTTTACTGAAGGACAGAATACCACAAATTAAAGAGAACATTGGAAGAGGCCACCCAACTCAGTAAGCTCGATATACTTCGGTTATATACATTGATGGAGTTACTGTGATACAATAAATAAACTTTGGGTAAGGTCAAACGAACACACACAAAGAGTTTACCCCAATCACAAAGTCAATGCAGTCAAATACAGACCCTTTGTGGTGCCCAGGTCATCTACTCCCAAACTGACATCATCTCCACATTTTGCAAGTAGACTCCACTTCATCATCTAAACCGTGGATGCCGTTATTGTCAAATCCAGGCACAGCAAGCTAGTAAGGAAGCCTACTTCAAATGACCTTCCAGGTGATACCCATACCCTGGTAATTGCTCCACTGAACCTTTTTTAATAGATTTTAATAAATTTTCCTTCTACAGTAAGGTGATTTAAGGAAGATGCCATTAAAAAAAAAAATCACTACATTTATTACAGTGAAAAGAACATCCTTCAAAACCTTACATACTTCAAGTTGTATCACTTCTATCCCTTCCCTCCCTCATGCAGTAATCCAATTCATTTGTTAAGGAAGCAAACTAATCAGCTTGATATAATTTTCTCCGTGACAAATTCGTGTTGGTTGGCTGTCTTCCCTTCTCCTCTTATCTTCTGTGTGTTTATAAACTGCACCACGACTTTGACTATTATCCATGTAGCTGCAGGTAAGTCAGGCCACAGATGGGAAGAAACTCATCATGGCCCCATGGAGACCCCAACAGAATCATATACGGCTGGCTCAGGTCTGGAAGGAACCTAACCACAGCAATGCTAAACCCAAGCTAATAAGCCCTGCCAGTTCTTGCACGTCCTCGGAACTGGAAGAACAGGATGTGTCAAGTGCCAAGGAAGTATTTCCTACATAAGTATCTGAACAGCAGATCATGATATTAATAAGACAGTCTTCACCGATTCACAAAACAGTCCGCGGTCAACAGTCTGCTTGAAACTAATTGGTTTTATTAAGTCAAGAGGGAGACTAAGGAGATGGAGATGAGCCTCTCATCTTTTTTTATTCTCCATAAAATACAATATGTTAAAAAAAAATATCTAAACACAACAGGTCGAAGAGAGCAAGGTATTTTCTATGAAAGTAAAAAACCACGTATTTTTATCAGACCCCCTTGCGGACACATTATTTTTTTTCGTTAATGAATAAAACATTGGAGACTAAAGCAGCAGCACGGAGCCAGAACGACAGCACTGATGTGGGAATGCATGATTCCATACAGAAGGATGTGTTTGGGGGTTTTGGTCTTTCTGTGTGCCTTTGTTAAATGAGAAGTGATACCTCCCCTTGAACACTCTACAAGGCTCAGTTTTATACCAGATAACACAAAGACAGTGAGAACACATGAATAACTGAAGCTCTCCCTAAGAAATGGCACCACTTACAAAGAGCAGTGCCAACTAGCATGTCCTTGTACTAATGGGTATTCTTCTACTGGGTCACCTCTTCACTTTCTGTGTCTGTGATGGGCTGCAGCATTTTTTCCACTGTGCTTTTTTAATCTTTGCTCCAAAAGGGTTAAAGGGTGTCCTAGCAAAGCTTGGATATTTCTCTTCATTAGCCACACACATCTGTACTTTTAAAGTAAGCTAACAGATTAGAAATCCTTTACAGTAGCCAGAAAGTTCTAATAGATTTTAACTCAATGGCTCTTATGGAAATTCACTTCTTTGCTTAGGAGCACTTCAACACGCCTATCTCTTTCCTTCCCTGTCCTTCCCCCTCTGTCCATCCCATCCCCAGCTCCATCACATTTTATTTGCTACATTCATTTTTCATCAGCAAAACAACACATTACTGAATTTGACAGTTATGAGCTTTTTTGACTTCACTAGTTAAGAAGAAATCCATCAGGTGATAAATCCACTCAATGTTCTTTAGCTTTACAACACATGTTAAAGTAAACTAGAGTGAATATTCTACTTGCAAGAGGAAGCCTCTTGTAGACCATATTTGTAGTAGGACTACATGGCTACTGGGAAAAACACTCACAATGAGCCATCTACCCAGCTTGTAGAGAATCCAAAGAAACTAGGTTTTAAAACCAAAATACAGGTCAGTCGAGTCAAAAGTAGAGATAATACTACCTTTGTGTGGATACAGAATGAACCTCTCCCAGCCTGTCATTCTACTGAAAAGCAGGAGTATTCTTCTCTTAAAGCAAAAATGAGACTTGAAAAGTTCAAAAAATAATCACATATTATGATCTTAGGTATTATGATCACTCTCACCTTTTTTTTTAAAAAACAATCAATTAAAACCTCCAAGTTTAGCTCAGCTCGACTCTAAGCATGCATCGTACCACACAACTTTCTGTGATCATCCAGCTATGAAATATATTTCTACAGCATCTACACAAATAAACAAAACCCTAAATGTTGTTTGAGTAGAGCGATTTTAAACTGACCATGCCTGAATTAACACTCTTTCTGTGACAGGCAAATGAACTGCTTCACACAGAATTTATTGAAGACTGTGCTAATTACAAATCAAAAGGCAATTTCTACAAAAGCTCTTAAGCATCCATATCACTAACCTCTACAGCATTCCTGGGATCAGGGCATACAGCTTCAAGACAACAGGGCCCATTCCTTTCCAAGGTTTCTCTTCAACACCAAAGCTGTTCTTTCACTAGGTAAAGTAAAAGGGGAAAAGGTTAGAATATAAATGTGACAATAAAATCACAGAGCTTTGCCATTTTGAAGTGGAAGAGCAGTCACTCCTATGACAGCTGGACTTTCACAAACCTATGAAATCTTTTAAACAGCTTCTGGAGAAAAGATCCGTAGCAAACTAGAAATCGACACACAGCATTAAGCTTATACAAGCATTTTCTTCCCAATTAAATGATACTCACTGAGAGCACATGAATGGCTAAAAGAGTCACTATAAAGCGCAAGCCCAGTAATTAATGCACTGGCAGCCTGTGAGCAGCAACAGTATCCCTCCAAGGAACTAAGTGATTTCTCATCATTACAGCAGAGGAGTAACTAAGCTTGCGCTGACCCCAACCTAGCTGAGCAACTGGGAAGCTACTGAACCCTGGCCCCTCCCCTGTTTTTTCTGCCTCTTTTTTTCAGAGTTATAAAACATTTATCTTCAAATTTGCAAGTGGACACACGCAAACCAACCAGTGGCACCGAGTCTTGAGCTCGCTTCAGCATGACTCCAGGAATCCATCACGAGGAGATTCTCCAGCTAACTCAAGCAGCAGAGGCAGCAAAACCAGCACTATTCACTGTTGGACCTGGCAAACAACTAGGTACCTTGGTTATTTAGCCACGAGATGGCACACCATTATATTTTATATAACATTGACCTCTGATTTCTGGACAGCCCCATTCGGCAGTAGTGGTTCAGGTGTTCCTATACCATGGTGCACTACACAGTACAGGCATACCTAAAGCAACTGGGAATAATAATACTAAAACATTTTGTTGCATGCAGGAAAAACTTAAATAACTTGCTGGCAAGTGCAAGAGTTCAGCATTAACAGCTAAAGCAAGAAGTTCTCTTCTAACTCCATCCTCCACGACCATAAACCCCTCCACTACTCCTAGGACAAGGAAGGGAAGTCAATTAACAAAGTACACTATTCATGTCTCGGGAGTTTTTAAACTGTGTTTATTTTGTTGTAAGACTCGGAGCCCTCACCTGTTCAGTGAATCCTGCTTTTAGAAAGAATAGTCCTATTTTAAGGTACGAAATTGGTAAAGGCACCTGAGCAACAAACCAGAAGAATACACCAACACCCTCTAGTACACAGGACGACAGGCCAACGAGTTGGATTCCCAGAGGGACCCATCCATTCACACCACTAGCATTCTCAATTGCATTTTTGCTACTTCAACCCACCTCCCTCTCCTACCCAGAGGCCACACAGACATCCACTTAGAGTTATTTTCTCAGATTAGCTCTAGCAAACCACCTGCAGTGATCACTGTAACTAAAATAAACTAGATAGACCAGCAGATATCCTAGAATCCAGCCTCGTGTGCATCTCTGCACCCATACCCATGATTTATGAGGTATCTTAGATGCTTTTTGCCAGTGTGAAAGCCCAGGTTCACACCAGGCATGGGCGACATACCGCAGGTCCATGCTGCCACGCAGAATCACCAAGCCTAGAGAACCACCCTGCAGTATCCTTGTCTTATTCAACACAATGTGCCTACGGAAGGCCTTCGTCCTCCGCTTCTACTCATCAGCATCTTCGCCAGCTGAAATTGTATAAAACACCATTAGGAACTGCAGCTCTGAGGACAGCTCACAACCCTTCATAGGCGTCATTTACTTGGTCTAACAGAAACTAGGTGCAGTAAAAAGAATGACTGTCACGGGAGCACCAAGGAACCAGGTCTGCAACTGGATCTTTTGGGACCTGAACCACCTATATTGCCACTTGGAATGCCTTGTCTCTTCAAGTCTTGATTCCCTTACATTTATCCCACTTCCATATTTTAAGTTTGTTAGGGTCACAATGGCTTGAGAAATACTTCATCAAAAGCAAACGCACAAAATTAGTTGTTTTGACTTGGCAGTCTCAAACACAATTAACGTGGGGGGTAGGATGTGCTGTGTAAACACAGTCAACAAGAACTAAATGCTTTCCTTGGTGCCAAAAATAAAACACTCCTACTTTACTTGCATCAACCAATCTTCAGTACTGCCCAAGCTTACACTCTCCCTGTGGTCATTAGCTGAGTTACCGAAAGCCACCACAAAGCTAATAGCACACCCCATTTATACTAGAGCAACGAAAACAAGGAAGTTTTCAACCCTGAATATCCCAAAAGACTGACATTGTCCCAAAAAATATAACTAACATAACAGCTTAGTTTTGAACCCTCAGACCACAAATAGCAAACTCTGGAAGCATCCAGGACAGGTCAAGCGACGCCAGTCTCCCTGCATCCCCCAACCTAGTGAAGGCTCAGAAGTGTCCCAGGCAGAAATTGGAGCTAGCCTATGTCCTCCAACCATGCTACGCTGGGACAAAAACCCTGCTGTAAGTTCTGAGAAAGGAGAAGCCTTTCTGGTCAGTGCCAAGGCGGCAGCATAGCTTGGTTACCTCCTGCTCAATAGAGTCTTCGCTGTGAAGAAGAAATGCCTCTGAGAAATATACTGCCATCTTAAAGGCCAATAACAAACCCCTTCCTCTTCATGCTTGAGGAAAGGATGTCTGTTTTCCAAATAATCAAGACTCAAATTTACCTTTTCTAGAAGATTTTACTGGGCAAGTTTCGTTTGGAGCAGAGGAGGCTGAGGGGAGACCTCCTTGCCCTCTCCAGCTCCCTGAAAGGAGGGTGTAGAGAGGTGGGGCTTGGCCTCTTCTCCCAAGGGAATAATGCCAGGAGCAGAGGAAATGGTGTGAAGCTGGGGCAGGGGAGGTTTAGGTTAGATCTTGGGAAGAGTGACTTTCCTGAGAGGGTGGTCAGGCACTGGAAGGACCTGCCCAGGGAGGTGGTGGAGTCACCATCCCTGGAGGTATTGAAGAAATGTGTAGACGTGGCCCTTCAGGGCATGCTCTAGTGCCCGAGATTGTTGGTTTGTGTCTGTTTGTGGTGTGTTTTGTGTTTGGCTTTTTTTTTTTGTTGTTATTTGTTTGTTGTGGTTGGACTCAATGATCTCAAAGGTCCCTTCCAACCATGAAGATTCTGTGATTCAGGTACACCAGATGACATACTGACAGCTCCCATGCATTAGGATATGTAAACACTTGATACCACAGAGGGGTTCAGAATAATTTCTTTAGTGCTGGGCAGTCCTGCAACCTGGAAGGTCCTTTTCGAGTCAGAATATGATTAAGTTGTTGTGGGGACAATCTGTGAAACCTGTGCAAAAGGGGAGAAAATTGAAGAATGAGAAAGTAAAACAGTTTATCACAGGGTTGGAACATTTTAACCTCCTTTCAAGGTCGATTTCAAAAGTTTGGGGGGTTTTGTTGGTGTGTTGGGGGTTTTTGTTGTGGT
>JAHREE010000413.1:574183-609410 GCA_033628505.1 Tringa tobata | reverse complement strand
CCACCCCCAAAATACCCTAGGACAAAGTGAACAAAAATCTGTTGGGTCGTGAGCAGTGATTGCTGCTGAGTCTCATCCCTGTACGCTTTTGATGGATGCCAAAGTTCGTTTGGAGAGCACTTTTCTAAGGTACACCCTGTAAAACTTTTTAAAAATTACATTCTGTGTTATCAAATAGAGATAATTCGATTTCCAAAATGCCCCAGTTCTTACGTGCTGCAGTACCTCCACCTTGATTAACTTTGTCAGATGTCTGAGTATGGGGTTGCTACACCAGAAGTCAAAGTCCTTCAGAGGTACCCGTGTTCCTACGACGTGTTGTGTCCGTGTGCATCAGCTCTCACCCTTGCAGACCCGTGTACGCTGTTGAGTGCTGACTTTGTTTGGAATCCGTTTTCCTCGCTGACCTGATGTCCTCGTGGGTTTGGACAGGGGACATCAGCGCTGCCAGGGTAATGTGTGAGTTTCAGAAACTGCTCTATAAAGCCCCTGTACCCAAAGAAGGTGGGGGAAGATATTTTAGAAAAAAAAAAAACCAAAACAAAACTTCTTTTTTTTTGGGAAAAAAAAAAATTAAAATTATTTTTTCATCCGCAAATTCCAAATTTCTTCTTACATAGTGATTGCAGTCAAAATGTGGGGACAGGGGGAATTTAAGCGCATTCTTGTCAACTATTGAAAGTAATTTCTGAAACTGGCTTGGAGGTCAATGTTTTTTTCCTGCACGTTTTAAAATTTAGAAAAGCTTTTGTATCTGAGATTTACAGCAATTATGCCAAACTGCTATGAATCTTTCTTTGAAACATGGAGTCTTTATTAATAATGAAGATGCCCTCATCTGTGGATTAACAGCTTGTGTTTGCTAATTAATATTGTGTATATATGCATTATACCACTATGCATGCTAATAAGTAGTACATTAGATCACGGAAATTACAAGAACTAGTTATTGTTAATATTTCTGGAGACTAAATTTATTTACATTTTATAATAATTACAGGTTAGAGTAGTTAGAATCTCATCTGCATATCTCTTTATGTAAGACTAATTTACATCTCAAGATTAAAATGGAAAGCTAATAATAGTGCAGTAATTCTTTACCGGTTCTACCTAAAATTCACCTTTCCTATCTAGATTTGGACAGTAGTTGCTTGGAACCAAAAACATAAGTATTGACTTCACACTAACAAATCTTAAAATTATGAAGTGGTTGCCTGCAGTAGCAAAATACTGGATAACACATCCCAGAGGAGGAGTTCCAGTTGTGGGTTTAGGAAGGAAGTGTGAAGTTACATGTTGAAACTCCCCCGTGTGTATTTTCTGTTAGCAAGATAATGCGAGAATGAAATTGCTGAACTTTAATATTCCCCTTAGTGTTTCGATCCTGTAGCTTTCCTTGGCCATCTGGTAAGACACTGGACAAACTCCCTGCAGGCATCCTGCAAGCACACACAGAAATAAAATAGCGTGTGAGTGTCCAAAACGGGGAGGTGGGGGTGGAAGGAAAAGGAAACATTTATTAACCAAAAATAAAGTTTTTGAAGTTACGCTGTTTTAGAGCCTGCTAACGCTTCATTTTCTTAGATTAGCTGAAGGGATGCACTAAAGACCGATTCCATTACGTTCCATCCCAGAAGACTCTGGTTTTAATACGCAAGAGCGGTGAATGAAAATGAGTTTGGTCTTAAGGTTTCTTTGTTCTGATCTTCTTAGATCTCTGGTGGAAGAGGAGGATCCTCATATGAAAGTATCTCTCGGTAGCAGCGATATGGGCGTCTCTGCCCATCTACAGTCTTCTAAGACAGGGACCACGAGATTTTTCACCAGCAATACTCACAGTTCTGTGGTATTACAGGTAATTACATACTCTTCTGTCACTATTGATCTGTGCTGAGCATTTTGGCTGCTCTGAGCAATGCCTCCACTCGATAGGCTTCATCAGACTAATAATTCTTAAAAAAAAACCCCAAAATGCCCATTAATGTGCCTACTGATGATGCCCACAAGCGAGTATGGCTGGGAACTCCTTCCTGCCACTTAAAGGTTGGACTTTCAGCCACAGCTCGGAAAAGCACCCTGGCCTTTTCCCGGGGTTGTATCCCTGGCCAGCATGAAGTTCTAAGAGGTAATACCTTTTGAATGACGAAGCTGTAGCTGTATGAAAGAAGCTCACTTGAATATAATGTTGTAATTAATGTTAGACAAGCCCCTGTGCCATCTCCAGGGTGAACAAAAGCTGCTGTAGGTACGGTGAGAGCTCCAGGCTCTCCATGGCCATGGCACAGCCCAGCCAGCTTCGGGGTGACCCAGGCTGGCTCTCACTACGGGGCACTACCAGGCTGTAGAATGGATTAAAATGCTATCCTCTCTGAAGCTTTAAAAATTGAAATCTGAATTAATTTTATATTACTCTTTGTGCTGGAGCTTGCCCACCCCGTGCAGAGTCAAGCTCAGAGCTGCCGTGGCCTCTGCTGCTCTCCAGCCCAGCCCTTCTCAGATGGCAGAAGATGTCAATATGGCATGGCTCCTCGGAGAAATACTGCTTTTTTTTTATTAATTTATTTTATTTGCTGCTGTTTTGAATAGATTACCTGAGTTTTGTGACAAAAATTGGAGGGATTTTTTTTGTTCAGAGGAGCTAGTGATTCTTTTGTTTTAGTTTCTAAGGCTTGGGCATCTGTGCATAGCTCTCCCTCGTTTGTAAATTTTGGAACAAGTTAAATTGTTCTCAATATTTTTCACGACGTCTCTTTAGGTTTTAGAGGTGCTGTAATCTTGAGGCTGTTTCTTTGGTGTGCTTGGAGTTGGCCCCTTGCTGTAGGTTTTCTGGCTAAAGTTGGCCAACGGAAAGATTTCCCTCAATGTGAGATGGAGGTCACCGGCATCAATGTAAACGGGTTACCATCCGGCAGAAAAACTGCTTGGACTATGAAGACTCTAATGTCTGTATTGTATATTTTATACTCAAAAAGATCATCAGTGAAGGAGAGAAATGGGGAGAACAAAACTGTGAAACACCAATTGCAGAGCTGTGCCACATTCATTTACTAGAAAAAGACTCCAGTCATGAGTACAGGAGTAGCAAAGATATTCCTGTGAATACAGTCGGGGACAGAACCACCGAGAGTGATGCCCAGAATCCTGGGTAAAGCATGCACAGCTTATTTCCCCTTGGTTCATTTTTTTTCCTCAAAATTTGAGCAAATGGAGAAGTGGTAGTTGAAAAGCCTTCTTTGTAGAAACTTCAGGCAAGTCGTTTGAGGCATTGAAATGCGTTAGTTTTATATAAACCTGTATTTGGCTTCTGGTATTTATTGGAGCTAATAATTCATTTTTTCATTTGCACTCTGTTCTTTTCTGTGAGACAAATGGGAATGTTCATGTCTACTTACCTTTGCAGTCTTAAAAATACAGCCTTTCTTTAAGATAACTTAGATTTTAAACCATGGAGGCTGATGCCAAGACATCTCTAAATGTCGAATCTCTAAAGGCAATATTTACATTTTTGTTAGGACTAGAAAAATATCAGACATGTCTGGGTGAAGGAAATTGTTTGATGTTTGAGCTTCTGTTCTGCAGCGCGTGAAGGAGGGGAGGATTCCACCATCTTCCAGCATCCCCCACTGGGTGTATCTTTAGTGGAGAATCTTCTCTAGGATACTGTTGTAGAGAACTCTNTGTCGACGGACTCAAAGGTCCTTTCCAACCATGAAGGTTCTGTGATTTCTTCGGCCATTCACCCTCTCTCCATCCAAACTAGGTTCGTGATCCTCCAGAGGGACAATGGACCTCCTGGCAGCACACAGGCAGGTCAGACTCCACAGCTGCCCGGCCTACAGGCCTCTTCACCCATCTCTGTCCACTGAAAGGGTGCAGAAAGAAACGCGAGTTCACCCTGAATCAGAGTGCACCTTTCCAGACACCCAGTGAGAAGACATGCAGCACCTCACCCTCTGGCTAATGGCTTTCCCAGAAACCCGTAACGGGAAAAACAGCACGGTGAGGAACCAAACTACTAGTTTCAAGTTAGGTGTCTTCTCATGACCATTCCAAAAGCGCATGAAGTGGCAATTACCTCATGAAAAAGTAAATGACAAATAACAAGTACAACAAATAGTTGCTGTGTTCCCCCCTGCTGTGGGGGGGGGGGGAAATCACGAATCCCCCAATGTGAAATCATGAATCCCCCTTCATGATTTCATAGACTAGAATCATAGAATCATCTAGGTTGGAAGAGACCCTTGGGATCATCAAGTCCAACCATCTACCCCACTCTACAAAGTCCTCCCCTACACCATATCCCTCAGCACCACATCTAATCGTCTCTTAAACACATCCAGGGATAGGGACTCAACCCCCTCCCTGGGCAGCCTATTCCAATGCCCGACCACTCTTTCCGTGAAGAATTCTTTCCTCATGTTCAGTCTAAACCTTCCCTGTTGGAGCTTCTCATCCACCAAAACACATCTGCACTGGTACGGGTGGTGTGTGATCCAGTGCAACCGAGAAGCCGTGCTGCCGCCTCCCAGCTTTGAGTCACTTCATTTTCAGGAGCAACCACTGAACTCTGGCAGCAGCCACATCCATTCTCTTCCAGAAATCCGAGTGTCATTCAGAAAACAAGTTTCAGTCACCAAAAAACACCCCCACCCATGGCTTACATAAAGCTCCCCGCTGCATTGAAGACCTGCCTTTGGTTCCAGGAGTTAGAACACGTCATTTGCAACTCATTTTTCAAAACACATTATGGTGGCTTGCTTGAGCACAACCAATAAAAACATGAGCAACACTTCACAGTAGTTACCATCAAGCTTAACAGACATTTTCTCCTTCAGACAAGTTGCAATCCTCAGGCACTTCTTGAATCATAGAATCATAGAACGGTTTGGGTTGGAAAGGATCTTAAAGATCATCTAGTTCCAACCCCCTGCCCTGGGCAGGGACACCTCCCACCAGACCAGGTTGCTCCAAGCCCCATCCAGCCTGGCCTTGAACCCCTCCAGGGATGGGGCAGCCACAGCTTCTCTGGGCAACCTCTTCCAGTGCCTCACCACCCTCACAGCAAAGAATTTCTTCCCAATATCTCATCTAAATCTCCCCTCTTCCCATTTCAAACCGTTCCCCCTTGTCCTGTCACTGCACTCCCTGACAAAGAGTCCCTCCCCAGCTCTCCTGTAGCTCCCTTCAGATATTGGAAGGCTGCTCTAAGGTCTCCCTGGAGCCTTCTCTTCTCCAGGCTGAACAACCCCAGCTCTCTCAGCCTGTCTTCATAGCAGAGGTGCTCCAGCCCTCTGATGGACCTCTGTGGCCCTCTGTTGGACCCATTCCAACAGGTCCATGTCCTTCCTCTGTTGAGGACTCCAGAGCTGGACACAGTGCTCCAGGTGGGGTCTCACGAGTGCAGAGTAGAGGAGCAGAATCATGCCCCTTGACCTGCTGGCCAGACTTCTCTTGATTCAGCCCGGGACATGGTTGGCTTTCTGGGCTGCCAGTGCATGTAGCCAGCTCATGTTGAGCTTCTCATCCACAAGCACTCCCAAGTCCTTCTCCTCAGGGTTGCTCTCCAGCCATTCCCCACCCAACCTGTATTTGTGCCTGGGGTTGCCACGTCCCAGGTGCAGGACCCTGCACTTGGCTTGGTTGAACTTCATGCCATTTGCACGATCCCACCTCTCAAGCCTGTACAGATCCCTCCGCATGGCATCCCTTCCCTCCAGTGTGTTGACCATGCCACCGAGCTTGGTGTCGTCAGCAAACTTCCTAAAGGTCCACTCTATCCCACTGTCCATGTCTCCAGCAAAAAGAGTTTATATGGTTTGTATAATTATGTAACACTATAAAAAATATTTTTTACATCAGATGAATAAAAGGTTTTGAGTTTTTTTAACTGCTTAATACATTGGGTCAGCATATATTTTATAACAAACGTGCTTTATTATAAACATATTTTTGTTAAGATAAAGGACATAGGACAGTCAACTGAACTTTGACTACTGCTTATCCTAACATTCTTCTTCAGAATTGCTGCTGGTAAGTTTATATAATTTTCTAATAATATTTTTGTATGATGTGAATAATTTCTCTTAGCTGTCATTACTTCTTTAAATAATTTGCTCGCTGCAATGTAAAACATTTGCACTCCTGCATCCCACTAGGTACTCCACCAGGAGTTTTAGTTAGGCTTCTATTTTTATTTAGACTGAATATCTCAGTACTTCTACACGCTGATTCTAGAGTTTAACAAATCAAACACAATTTGACTGCTGCCCTCGCTAGACATCCCAGAAAGTGCTGAATAACAAAACTCAGCAATCGCAAACCACTTGGCTTCTGCAAAGAAGCCAACTGATGAAGTAACATCATAAGATCTGGGGTTTTGTACATCACTTTTCGAAAAGAAATACAAATACCATGCAGATCCAACTTAGCTGCGTTCCCCTGATTTAAGATACCCTGCAAGTGTTCCTCTGTGGACTATGTTTATCAAGTTTACACATACCATACCAGCGCCATCAAAATAGGAAAACACGAAAGCCCTAAAATAGCATCAGGTTTCTTCTGTGCTGCACACCACAGGTATTCCACAGGAACCTTTTCAGACCTAACCAGCCATTTTCCTACCTGTTTCTGTGTTTTGCGAGGTTACAGAACTTCACATGTCATATCAAAGAGAAGTTGAGGAAGACATGACATACAAAAACCACACGCAACAGTGGGACCTGAACAAAGTATTGATGTTGAAGCCCAAAACAGTTGTTGCTAGGAATTACAGTAATTGAGTGCTAACTTCTGCCTTTTCTAGTAGAGATATGTGCTTTGCTTGTATTCTCTACATCAGTGGTGCACTTTCAGATGCACTCCAAGGGACACGAAGACAAAGCACATCTTTAGCCAGATGAGGCAAGAGGTCAGGACCATATACCACCATCTGCATTCACACTGTCTACAATGATGATAAGTTAGGTATCAATATATTTCTGCTGTACATAGAAATTAAGAGAAGGAATACAAAGGTAGGCCATACCTTGTCTAAGTACCTACAGCTATTTTAACAGTAGGATCCAGATGAAAGAGACAGATGTTTCCCTCTTTCAAAGAAAAGGCCTTAAAAGCCCACAGAAAGGTCATCCTCATTTGTAAAAAAAAATCCAAAAACAAAACCCACCCAACCAAAACCAGGTAGAGCACTTCATTTTCTAGCTCCTTCCCTTCTTTACTGTTTCCTACTCGCTACTTCTGCTAAACTAAGCTCTAGCACCTTAAAGCTGAATGCAGGGGCAAGTAAAGCTATCACATCTGTCTTCTTCAATGAAGTTCACTACTCCAACAACCTGGGTACCTTCTTCTCCTCACAGGTACTACTGAATCCTTTTGCTTTTTAAATCCAACTACTGGCGTTCTTGTCATATTTACAAGTGAATGCATGTTTCCAAGTGAAGACTCAATTAACCTCCTCATGGTCAATAAAGATGAAGAAGGAAGTGAAGCATGTGCCTTAATGCATTTTCTCATACCACAACCCCAGAGGTTCACAGTAGAAAACAGCAAAAATGACACACAGAAGTCTACTGACACTTGTCACCACAGACTGCTTTAAAAATTTTCACCAACTGCTAATCCATCTTCAACTTAAAACAGAGTATGACCACCCATAACTTGGTGTTCCTGTTGTCCCCAAGAACAAGGGTGACACAGCTCAGCAAGCAAGCAACACCAGAAAGATGATGGCAGCTGGGGGTGGGGAGGAAACACCACCTTCAACACAACTTTCTGGAGATGGAGGGGGAAGATCCTATATGGAAGATATCCCGCTCCATGAGACAACATGCAAAGTCCCATGCTAACCCTCAAAACATGGACACCTCCACACACAACAGCAAAGGGGAGGACCCTCAGGAAAGGGGTCATCATAACAGATCATTACAGCTACCTTACTAGGTACAACTCTTAGATGTTGCTCCTTTGCACTGAAGTCATCCAAGAACTAAAAGCAAAAAAAACAGAGAATCCTTGACTGATGATCTCAGGCACCACCCACTCCTACGCCTTTCAGACAACAGTCCCTTCTTACCTGAAAAATTCTAGTCTTCAATGGGTTGTGTTTCAGCCAGATTCTTCTCACCACAGCAAAGCACTGAGAAGAAATACATGCAAAGTGCCAACCAGGTACAATAAAAGGAGACAGCTGTTCGAGAGCTGCATTCACATCTCCTCCAGAAGCATCCAATACAGAGAGGTAGAATGCCAAAAAAGAACTTCAACAATTTGGCACTGGGTAGAATTTAAAAGCAAGGAAAAGTTTAACACAAACTCTTCAAGCTTTTTCAAAGTAAGACTACGAAAGTCAAGGAAATAAATCCAGTCTCAATTACTGCAGGCAAGCTCTGTTGAGGAGCCCAAGTCTCGCTTCCGTGTTACCGCAGTCATGTGGAAGAGTCACGAAGACCTAACACAACACCTGATTCTACACCACTGGAAAAAAGAAGTGCTCCATAAACTATGCATTTATGTTAAGTCAAGGCCAAAATTAGACTGAAAAAGGAACAAGAAAATTGTTGTACACGCTTGATGTTACTTCGCTCTTTAATTACTTCCTAATTAAATTTGCATTCTTTGATAATATCTACTATTATAAGCTGATGCTCCAAATGGAAATAAATGCTAATTCCCCTACCAAATGAACCATCAAAATCATGTACATTTAAATAGATTAGTAAAATTTATTTCAAGTTGTCTTCAGAATATTCTCCTCTACTTACTCAATCTTCAACTTACAAAAGTCTTTGCCAAGGATGCATTAATCTACAATCACAAACAGTCTTCTGCTCTTAACAGCAAAGAGGTGCGCTTCTTTTAGAAATACATCACAATCTGTCAGCATTAAACTCAAGATGGTCCCTACGTAGATATGCTGAACTGACTTGCAGGTCACCTGTGACACAAAATTTCAGTAATTAAATTGCTTGATAAGAAGCACTATCTTTTTACATAGAGGTTTTCAAATTAAGTAATTGGACCTTAATGTTGCAGCACTATGATTCCTACCATAGAAATACTGGATGTTGTTTACACATAAGTACAGAATGATATAGCCTGGAAGGCATCTATGGAGGTCACCTTTGGTGACCTTTCTATGGTGACCCTTCCTCAGCACAAGGCCAGCTTAGATCAGATCGCTCAGAGGTCTAGGTGAGTTCTGAGCATCTCCAAGGTGGAAATCCCATTACCTCTGAGAAACCAACTCCAGCGTTTGACTACCTCTGCCTTCATGGTCTAAATTTTTATCCTAGTTGTAATTTACCTTGTTGCTACTTGTGTCCAGTATCTCTCATCTTATCCCTATGCATCTCCAAGAGGATAAGGATAATCAAGCTTTCTACAGTAGCCACCTCTTCTAAAATAAAGATTGGTGATCATGTACATACTTTGTAAGTCGATCAACTATGAAAAGATAGGACCCTTAATCAGATCAAATATATATTCAAATAGTTTGTATTGTATATACAAGCTATTATTTTAGTTATGAAATAATAAAATAAACCTTCATAAACACACAGAACATTTTGCCACATCAAACAGGAAACAAAAGCTAGAAAAATAGAAAGGGGTGCTGTGTTTATTTCAGGAAGCTAATGCCTCGCTAATCCTTTAGCTCTCCACAGGAATGAATAAAACCCTCTGGATACAGAGACAAACCCTGATTATCTAAATCACTGGTATCTAAAATTCCGAAATCCAAAGGTCAGATACCTCTCCAGAGGACAGATGCTCTGGCACCCCTAGGAAGAGATCAACTACCTTGATGATATTTGGAGGCTTACAACACAATTTTAAGTATTGTGTTCAATTGCTTCAGTGGTGGGGGCACGGTCATTTATTTCTTTTACTAAAAGAACTGTGCAAGTTGTTCCAAATAATACAATCAAAAGTAAATAAAGATTTTTCCCTCTTAATTAGTGTCTACATGCTAGCTTGCTCAATATAGCTACACTCACTGATGTTATATTGCATAACGTAATCAATTTATCGCTACGCTATCCCAGTCATTAAGTCCAAGCTCATATTCATTTTTATTTACTTTAATTAATCACAAAGTTACAATTTCCTAATAAAGGCTGAAGGCTGACCTATATTAAAAGGTGCCACAGGCTATTGGCAAACCAAAGAGGAAGCCAGGCCTTTCACAGCACTGCATGGTGGGAGGACAAGAGGCATGAATTGATACAGGAGAGTTTTAGACTGCATATAAAGTGATGCATTTTCACCCAAGGACACAGAGACACCAGAACGGGGCCCAGAAAAGTTGTGCTGTCTCCAGCCTTGAAGGTTTTCAAGACACAACAGCATCAAGCCCAGTGAAACTTGGTCCCATCTCACAGCTGGTCCGGCTGCGAGCAGGAGGCTGGACTAGAGGCCTGCTGAGGTTGCTCCCGACCTGAGAGATCCTGAGATGTTCTTTTCCCCACTGTCACGTATACACCAAGTTAATCCCAGCATCCCATTCTAATATTTAATGTGCAGTCCGTTGATTTACCAGATTCTTTTAACTCTGGATTAACAGCCTTCAGCTTTCTGCCCATTCTGCTACTTTATAACACAGAAGGTGACCTTTCCACCAGCAGACGTAGTTTTCTCTCTGGGCATCTCCTTGGGGGCCAGAATAACAGTCAAGGAGTCTGCAGTAGATGAAAAACAGAAGGAGAGAACAGAAAGCAGACATACTAGAGAACATGTAGGAAAGAGGAAAGGCTCCCCCAAATATACAGACATCCTCACGAGCAAAGTCTTTTGTATTTGACTCACATCCAGCCGTAGAAGATCCAAGCAGGATCAAGAGCCATTCCAGCTGCCATGTCCAGTAGCACACAAGTCCTGTGACAAGTTTTCCTTCAGCACCCCTGCTGCGGGGGGCAACATTCTGACCCGTGCTAACAACCCTTCCTTAAAAAGGATGACAGAGAATCACGGCATGCCAACATTTCAGTGGTCCTACCTGGACTTCAGTTGAGTCCACGGTCCTGTCCAAAAGCAGCTGCCCTGGAGAGCTGCCTTTGACAACAAAACAGCTATTTGTGTGGTGCTGTATTTCAGATAAAATTTTCGTTAAGTGCAAGAGGGGACATCGCATTAAGTGTCCTCCCCCAAAAAGCCTAGAAGCACAGCTTCACAAGATGAAGGCTGCACATCTTCCCACCTTCCCCACCAGTCCTCCTGCCCTGGGCTAAGCAGGCTTTTTCGAGGCTGTGCACTGCACAGCTGGTGTCCAGGTATTCCCAAGGATCAGAAGTAAGAGTTTTGCAGAGGANCACCAGTCCTCCTGCCCTGGGCTAAGCAGGCTTTTTCAAGGCTGTGCACTGCACAGCTGGTGTCCAGGTATTCCCAAGGATCAGAAGAAAGAGTTTTGCTGAGGAGGTTTCATTTCTGGGTTGCCAGCTAGCTATTTCTGTTCTACAAGAACTCCTTTCTGGCCAACGACCTCGGACTTGAAGCCTTGAAGTGCATACATTCCAAGAAATTATTTCCTCTCTGCTAAATTTAATGTTACTGTTCCCAGAAGGTCTCTGTGTCACATCTCTTTTTGCTAGAGAATTTTGCCAGCTCAGGCAGAGTTAAGGGAATAAGCAGCTCATACTCAGCTCATCACTAGGACTAGCTCATCACTAGGACTTAATATACTAAGCTAATTGATCTCTCCTTTTTCTCGAACCGAAGAGAAAACTACGGTACTGGAGATCAAGTCCTAAAAAGAAATAAAAGAAACGTATAAATGGAGTCGGTCTACACAAATTATGACCATGTACTTCTTTCTTTTCCAGGAAGTAGTACTCAGCACTTGAAACTTGAAACACTAATCTAAGTTTCTCAAAAGGCTTTTTACTTTGCAACTAGGAGAGCTCAACAGAACATTCAGTTCATGGACTTTGATTTTAATTATTTTTTTTTCAGGCATCATAGCTAAATTTTCATTGTGTGCTTATTAAAAGTATCTCCACACAGTGCATCTCCTCCTGTTACACTCACATTCAAAACTCAAACCAACTTTCCCCAGTGCCTCCCCAGACAATCCCTTCATTCCTCAGTTCATTCATGGCTTTTTCCTTCCCTTTCTTCTGAGATGTTAGACCTGAGAGATCCCAGATCAACAAAGATACCATGTAATAGACAGTCCTGACCATTATTAACTTGAATCAGATTTAGACCACTAAATAATACCCATTTTTATCCTCCAATTAACAGTGTAACTAGATGCATTGCCTATGAATCCTAAGAAGTTGAAAGCAGAAGAATGCAGATAACAGATTTAGTTTTCAACCTCTTCTTCTGTCCAAGCATGCATTCCATGAAGAGAACTTGTCCTGCCAAGACTTCAGACATGAAGTCTTTACACAAAAAAGCACAGGTGAATTAAAGCCCTTGCTTCAAAGCACAAGGTCTGTAAAAAGGCTCAGTAGGAAGCAAGTTTCAGGTTCAGACCATTTCAAACAGGTAAGTTTTACCACATGCACAGGAAAAAAAAAATATATTATTGAGGACACCGAATAACTTAAGTCAAGGAAATGTCACTTATGCCTCCATGAAATTGCAATGTGTCTTCAGTCACCCACTAACCTCACTATTTGAGTGGTCTGTATGGTCAACCATGAAGAAGTATCTTAGGATATAAGTATAAACAGATCATAATTTTAACTCGCTTTCCACAGTTATCCAGTTCTCCCAGTTACACGAAGACAGAATCATACCTTTATTAGTCAGTACTTCTAAGGGATTTGTAGTTACTGAGTTTGTGTATGTGTGAATTTTAAGTTTCCATCTGGACTTGGGTTGAGGCAGGGTGGGGGTGCTGGTGGTTTCATTTTGGTTTTTTTGCTGATGGAAGGAGAGGGGACAACATTTAGGAAGAGGAATATAGCAGCTACTTGATGATACAGCTTGATCCTTCCTTCCCCTTAACACATTCTTACTC
Source organism: Tringa tobata (assembly GCA_033628505.1). Taxonomy (NCBI): domain Eukaryota; kingdom Metazoa; phylum Chordata; class Aves; order Charadriiformes; family Scolopacidae; genus Tringa; species Tringa tobata. The sequence goes on along the minus strand of JAHREE010000413.1, from coordinate 596,446 downwards.
AACTTGCTCAGAATATAAGAACCTCTTCTTACTCTGCCTGTGAGCCACTAAATTATCATTCTTTTAGAATTTCTTCCTCTACTATCTGTCTGGAGTATTTACCAAATGAAAAAAAAAAAATCCAAACCTATTACTCTTCTATTAACTGCAATCCAAGTTGGTGACTCCTTTTTTCCTATTGCAAAGTTAAAACTACTTGAAAATTCTACACCAGAAATATCAGAGTAAACCAGACAAAACATGATTCTGGCTACAATTATTTGTGTCATAACAAAAGTGTACCAAACAATGAATCCACAATGTATCCACAATGAAAAAAGAAGGCCAACCAAATACCATAAAATTTTATTACCATAAGAAATAAGTGGACATGAAGTAAAAATTGGTGAGGTATAGGAGCTGCTTGTTAGCACTATTTAAGCTATTGTTTATTTCTGTTGAGATCTATTTTTTGAGGGGAAAAAAAAAAAAGTGACCTTAGAGTTAGTTTGGTAATTATCATTAAAGACACTAGCTAACCATAATCTGATGACTGTAGCTTCCTCACAATTCCGTAAAGAAATGTCACATTTGGCTTGATGCCCACATCATTAAAATAATCACAATAAACCCAAGTTCACGTGGTGTTTTTTTGACGGAATCAGGCTTTTCACAACACAATCAGAAGACTAAGTTCTCTGTGACGAAATGAAGAGCGCTGCTAAACACTGCAAGGTACCAGAACGTTTACAAATGCAGATTTATTGAATCAGAGCTCAGGAAAGGTATCACAGAATCAGGGAACACCGTACAAGACAAGTCATTAAGCTTATTGATGCCACCACCTTCCTAGTTTATAGGGACTTCACTTTTTTTTTTTTTTTAAACTCAAATAAAAAGTTTAACCAAGACACTAGACCTGCACGCTTTTCAACTTCCAGACATCACAGATTTTTATATTCCAACCCAGGTCTGTCAGGAGATCTCAAGCTGGAATTCATTTAAGACACTAATTTGGGCAATAATATTTTGCCTTGTTTGTAATGAAACATCACCACCTTTGTTCTCTTCCTGATGGAGATCTGAAGTGTAAACACCCTTTAAATAACATGATCAAGTACCATTCTTGATTAAAATCTTTCTGAAGTCTCTCGTTCCCACGTACCACAATTGAGATTTACTCTTGTAAGAGTAAAGGTGCAATGGACAGATAAGTTTGAATTCTCTTTTAAGAGGATTAACATTTCATGGATATGTCCTTAGTAATTAGTTATATAGAAAATCCAAACAGCACTGAACAGGAAAGACACTACAGACTGATCAAGAAATTCTTCAAGAATATTACTGAACTTGAGCTGCTGTTCATTTCCAGTCTGTTCCCAATACCATTGCAAATTGGTACAACACTTATCTGCAACTTGTTAGAAGAACATGTAGAATTACGGTTTTCCATGGCCTTCATCAGAAAATAAATTCTCCAATAACCAAACTGAACAGTGCACTAAGGCTCAAAAAGAAAAAGGGGAGACTGAGGCAACTGCAACTTGGAAGAGAAACCACCAGACTCAAAAGGAAAATAAAAATCTTTTCTCCAAAGCAGCAGCGAAACATCTTCCTCATAAATTGTTCTTAGATTCTGGCTACTGCTGACTATTTTGGAAAACAATAGTAAGAAAAAAAAAAGCCTTTAAAGTTAATAATCCACACTGGATCTTGTCAAACACACCACTACAACCAGAAAGTCAGAGGCTAAGTTATGCATGTATTCACTGAAACTCCTAAAAAGCAGTTAAATCCTTCTTGAAGACAGTGTCACTTAACGCTGGATGAATCAATTGCAAGAACTACATGTAGAAAGCAGAGGCATGGAGGCAAACAATAAACACTCCAGGAACACACTGATTCAAATAATCACCTTCTTTCCTGCAGCAAACAGGACAGACAGATTCCTTACAAATCACTCCACTGTAGGTTTTTAAAGAATATTATTTTGGAATTCAAATAAGTTCTTGGGCAGATTCCTAAACTAATAGGTTTCTATTTCCAAAAGCATCTGACCCACTTCTCAAGTCCAGGTTAAACCATGTCTGTATTGACTTCCATTTCACTGTCCTTCAAATGTTTGTTTTGGTACCTGGACATACTGCATAGGCAACTCCAACACAAAGATGTTTTGTGCAGGGTCATAAGGTGGTGTTTTCCAAATGAAGTGTTTCGAGCCAGGTCTTCTCTGACCTTTAAGAGCTAGCTAGTAAGTTACAGACTTATTTCCAAATTCTTTCCATTATTCTTTTTTTAAAAAACCAAACCAAAACAAAAAAAAACCCAAACAAAACCAAAACATCCATTTTCACTGCCAGAGATGACAGGTCCTAAAAGCCACAGAAATCCAGCTTGGACAAGTTCTGATGTCACTGAGAAGAACTCTGGGATAAGGACCATGGAACACCTCAGCCAAGAAAAGTCTGAAGAGCGATTTCAAAGTTCTCCATGAAGTTATGAGCCTTAAACAAGCACTATTTTTGGGAACTCTACATTAGACCAGGGCATCCCCACGACCACGGTGCTAAAGAGGTACCATGATATCCAGCCAGTTTGTTTCATTGGTTTGGGGGTATTTTTCCAGAAAAAATTTTGCAATCCTTCTCTCCTCATCATTACTTTCTGGGATTCCCCGCATCAGAACAACGTACGAGCGCATTTGTAGTGTCAGAACTGCAAGGCTAAGGTATGAACTCTAGCAGAATCTTCAATAACAACAGAAATAATCAAATAAATCAACATGGCTATCAAAAATGGATTGAACACACATAGCTGGGCGAGGCTATACTTGAGGAACACAATATGGAAGCCAGAACTCAATGTTCCTGCCATGAGAAATTTGGGGGGGGAGTAGAGGTACGAGTAGACAGGATTGAAGTATATACATTACACATCCAGCCTTTCAGTTGCAAACCAGAATGTCTTCTGTACGTCGCGTCCCTCTAAAGCAGATTGAGGAATACTCTCACTGAAGGCCAGGAAATTCCAACAAAAACATCTCAGACCAGAGGACCACGATTTCCTCCTCTATCAGGACTTGTGTATGGTACACTTGGTCCATCTGTGATCAGAGAACAGCGCCGCAGTCTGATAGTCTATCATCTCTTGTCCCACCACCCGGTGTCATACAGGCAGGCTTCTCAATGTTCACCACGGATCAAAACAGTCTGTCGACGCTCACTCAAGCTCAGGGGAAGCCACGTAACTTGCCACAGAAACAGCACGACATGAAACTGAACTGAAAAATGAAGTGTGAACAGGGTAAGACGCACAGCGTTTTTATAATATATCAATTGCCTTTATTACACTGCAGTGAGATCATCTGGCTGTAAAAGCATGAGATTTACAACTACCTCATCTTATACACAGGGGTACCGTATTTTATTTCATGAGCCCTGGGAGGAGTGAAGGGTGGGAAGAGAATTAAAATTTCTCTCAGGTCCACCTTTTGAAGGAAGAAAAAAAAAAACCTCAGCTACTTACACGCTTCTAATATCATGAAAAAATGAACTTGCAACTTTTGACCTTAGATTCAACCAAGGCCATTTGCAGTAACATTTCATTTAGAGCCAAACAAATGCCTTTTCTTATATATTCATAAAGCATCAAGCAATTCTGCTTCTCATGAAAAAATTAATTTCTCTATACATTTCATACTTCGCATGATATAGAGGGGTAGTTTGATTTTGCAGCATACTGAATTGAAGAATAAATCCAAACGAGCCACTGCCTCACTGGCACTGGAGAGAGGAGGGAACAGTAACACAGGGAAGAAAATAACTCGTTCACAAAAGAAGCAGGGGGGAGTGGGCAGGGAGGAAGAAATAAAATTAAAGAAAAGACTAAAAAAAAGAAAATGAAAAAAAAAAAAGCAGAACACAAGCAGCTGGCGCTCAGGGACTACGAAGGACTTCAGCTCCACAATAACAGGATCAGTTGCATAATCGCTGCTGCCTGAGAAGTTATACAATGTCCACCCTTCTCCTCATTTGGAAAACAAATAAACAACAAAAAAGTCCTTTTAGCACACAGCAGCTAATAAAGGAATCCCCACATGTTAAATCCTACCAAAGAGAAGGCCCTCTGTAGTTTCGAGCATTACTTCTTAGCTTATGGAACATAAAACGTTAAATTCTATGTTAACCCTTACTAAAAATCATCTTATTTCCCCTAAAAGCAACACGTCCTAACAGCAGTGCCAAGCCACAAGAATTTACCACCTGGCTTTTCCAGCCCTGCTCTCTTAAGCCATGTTTGCATTGGAGAAAGCCTTCTCTTCAGGCTAAATTGCATGAAACTTGACCTCTCTGGTTGCTGCAGAACTTTGTGAATTCTGTGGCTATCGTGATACTGGAACCAGAATCATAAACTGCCGAAAAATCTGAGACGCTTAACACAATTCTCATTCTATAATTGGATATTTTTGTACGTACTTACAGCAGAACCGGGAAAATATTCGTTAAGAGAAACGAAGACCAAATCAACGTGCGAGGAATAACACAGCACTGAAGAAAAGAGGTTTTCCTGAGTGGTTATGTATTGTGCAGACCTGCACGCTGGGGCATCGCACAGAATCAAAGTGAGGTTTGACTCAAGCATGAAAGACCGAGAAGACACTGCATGCTGACTAAGAGGCAGTTGAATTTTAGCTTGCCAGGACTGAATCCATAAAGATAACTCTAGCCTAATTATAGCCCTCTTGTTAAGGAGTTGGACCAAAAAGAACCAAAGTTTTATCTCCTCGTCTAAAATTTGCATTTCTCTGTGATTATCTCTTTTCTGCTGTAAGTCTTGTCCATTTGGTTCTTCTTACCTCCGGGTCAGAAGGTTTGTATCTTCCTACTGTGATTTGGGCTCACAGCCCAACGCTGCTGCATTGCAGAGTCAGCAAAGACATGATGCAGCAATATGCCTGAATTTCTTTGGTAGTGGAAGTACATACCATTGCTGCCAAACCCTGAAAGCCACCCAGGTAAAACTCAGAGGTCCCATGGCACTTCAGGAAAAAAAACCCACCATGCTAACACTGCTGAGATGGCCATCTTGGCCATTTTATGCCCTGTTGTTATTTGCTAGCTAGTGTCCAGAATATTGCAAAATTCACTGATTGTGCAAAGACAGAACAAACATTCACTCTTTTGCTCACCCCTACAGCTCCAAGCATTACAACCTGTGCTGAGCACAAACCGCTTCCTGAAACAATTGCAGGAATCAGCAGCTCCCCTTAAAGAGAAGGAGAAATATCAGGATCCATACTGCAGTGGAAGCACAGATCAATTAAAGAAGGAAGGGAGACACCTACCCTATATTCCCCATAAGGCACCACTCTAGCCTGTCAGCTCCTGGGTAGGCAAACAGATGAGGATGGAACCATCTCTAGCCAAGGCAAAGCTGGATGGGGCTTTGAGCAACCTGGTCTAGTGGAAGATGTCTTTGCCTTTGGCAGGGGGTTGGAACTAGATGATCGTTGAGGTCCCTTCCAGCCCAAACCATTCTATGATTCTACGAAAGAGAGAAGCTGCTAACCTGAAAGCATGCACAAATGAACATGCTGGCCACAGCACACATTGATGCTGTATATCCAGGATATTCAGGGACCAGCAATTGCAGAAAGGCCCATTCCTCTCTGCTAAACTCACCAGCCCTGAAGTTGCCTCAGGAAACGATGCAGGTGCTATTCTGCCACACTAGCCTCTTGCTGTCACTGCATCTGCAGCAGACTGTCTTGACCAGTTACAATTTCAGAAGCCACGGCCAGGTCACAGCAGCATTTCACTAGCAACCACCATATCAGGAGAGTAAGCACATTTCAAACTCCACTTTTTTTTTTTCCCCTCATATTGGGGATTGCTGCAGATGGCAATAATCCAATCCTTAAAGCCCCTTAATGTGAATATGCTACAAACCGACAGAGCTTTATCCGTAATGTTTCAGCTCTGAATTAAATAAGCCACTTACCTTTCCTAATGCTTCTGCAACAACTCAGAATTTTGATTAATGACCTGCTCTGCGCCAAGTGCCCCTTACACCAATTTTATCAGCAGTCCCCTCACTCCCCAGCTCTCTGGCAAACGCTGGGAACAATTCTCACATTCAGGACTCAGGGGGCTGTTCAAAGAATAAAGCAACTCCAGCCCACTCTTATAAAACTACTCTACACTAATCCGTGTGCAACTGGAATAGCTATTATGGATCAAGAGTGTGATGCCCTTCCTTGTGGGGAATACAAGGAGATCTGACACCACCACCCCTATCCTCCCCCCCGCATTGCTTTTTGCTTTGGTGCTAAGGAAGGGAGCGAAGGGGAAAAGCCACAAGCATAGAGTGCTCCAGGACTCCAACGTGCAAAATCCAGCACTGTTAATCAATTTTCTTATGAGATGGATACCCAAATGCTAAAAACTAAGCAAGTCAGAAAGCTCACAGCTAAGCTTCCAAACCTACCAACTGTGCTACCCACTTTCTAATGCACATGGAAATGGTGTACATATAAATATGTGTCTTACTAGTAAATTCACACATCTAAAAGATAATCAGCTTAAATGACTTACTGCTTAGTTGTCAAGGGTTGCTATATAGTTAATGATTTCAAATTAAACAGCTCTTTGGAAGCATGGTCTTCAAACCAGCATCAAAGGTAATGGAAATCAAGCACCTGTAAAAGACAATCATTTCCTCCCAAGGCTATTTGGTCATCCTACACATCTGTCTTGATTTTGGACAGCTGGGTCTACACACTTAGGAGAGGTGAACTCTGCCCTCTGCGTGGCTCAGCTGATGAGCAGTTTCTTTTAACTTAATCACTCACTATCCACTATCAAATGCTTCAAGTCCGTAATGACCTTTATTGTCAATGAAGGATGGACAGACAACTAACGGACTCACTGCAAACCCCCTCCTAAGCCACTAGGAGAAAGGAAGAGAAAGGAAGAAACTAGAAGGGAAGAGAGAAAGGAAATTAAAAAAAAAAAAAAGGAGTAATGAGGAGGAAAGTACTTATCAGTGATGTGTTAAAAATTACAAAGTTGAGCGGGCAACTTCAGGATGCAGGAGAGGAAAAAAGGAGATACTTCCAGAAGACATGAAGGAGATGTAAAACGGAAGACAGACCACTGCTCTGTGGACACACAAGTCCTAGAAACCTATTTATTTAAACCACTAGAAGCTCAAACGCACGTGGCTCAAATCTGATTATCCTGCTTTATAACCCTAAAGCTTAAGTTTGGAGAAGAGGTCAAAAAAATTAAAGCAGCAATAACATAAAGCAGTGAAAATAACTGTCATTTGTTTTTGCCTTTAAATGGCTTTTGCCTGCTTTGTCAGTAGCGCACCCTAGGAAGTCACAAAGCTTACTGTGTTTTGGCCTAAAAAGAATACAACCATGAACATACCATTTCCTAAACTTATCAAGTCTCAACAACTACTCCTCTGCCCAGCAAAAGAAACAACCATAAAACATTCATCCTTACATCATCCCAGTCAAGAGGATTTAAGAAAGTAACACAAAGAAACAAAATTAGCATTTATGTATCTGGTTAATAAAGAACTGAAGTTCTTTAACTCACTAATCACCAACCCTATGGACAAAAAGGAGTCAATCCAGATTGTCTGAATCAGAAACAATTATGCTGATTGGAAATTACCTGTGTGTGTACACGCTGGAAAAAAAAGAAGAGCAAAAACTTAAGTCTAAAAAAAGCAATAATATTTGGAATGCCAATGCTATCCTGAATTTAGATTAACTGAAATTATCAGAAGCAATTAAGGGCGAAAAAAATATACCCATTTAGTCTCCTGTGTATTCTCCCTTTGATTTTTACTGATAATTAAAAAGATCTCCATACTTAAATAAAAAAGGCAGGGATGGGGGTGAGTTTTGAGAAGGGCCTGAGTGTATCAGCCACGTGCTGCTGTCTGTGGTTTCTCCTTTGCTCTGAAGCATTTCCAGGAGGACATCGGAGGAATTCTCTGTAGCAATCTTTTACAAAACATTGTTTTGGCAGAAATCCAAAGCATTTGTATTAAAACTGAAGCCTGGCGGTCTGTATCAGCAACGGATTCGCAGAAAGTCCACAAAACAGTTCTGAAAGAATTTTCTTTCAAAGGCAAGTCAGGAAGGACGTATAATCGAGGTTATGACACCCCAAAAAAGACCACCACCCCCCCCAAAACCCCCCAAACCAGCAGAAAAGACAAATGAATGCTCTGGCAAACCAGAGCACGTGCGCGCACACACACACTCTTCTTTTGCTTCCGCTGAATATCTAAACAAACCAAAAAAAGAAAGCAAAATAATGCATTTGTTTCATTTAAAGCACTCCCAGAGGAACGGCAGCGCATATGCCAGGCTCGCAGGAACAGACACTGCACGAGAAACACTAACTGTGAAACAGAGATGGGTCACTAACCTGGGTTCTCTTACTCGTGGCAAGCTGACGCATTCCTTCCATCTGCCTGTCCAGACTTGCCAGCGTTACCACTTGGAAGCAGCTGAAAAAACTTACAATGACGTTGATAATGTAGAGCATACATTCAGATACCACCTACCTCCTCCTCTATCAACCAGTGGTGACACCCAAAGGAAGAGCAATTACTCTATCATACGGCAAGAGCTGCCCAAAAGGCAACTAGCCTTTTCACTAGCCAGTGAGATGAAGGAAGGAAGGAACTGAAGAGTGGGAATAAAAACTCAGGGTGCATGAAGAGCAAAGAGCAGCAGAGGTGGAAAACAAGTATTCTCTCCTCAAATCCCCAAACTTCTTTCTCCAATTAAAGAACAAGGGCAAAAGCTCTGTCTACATTCAAGTGGAACCAACTACTGCTATTTCCTAAACTCAAAGAGGAAAAAAAAGAAAAAAAGAGTATTGCACGATGAGTGCAACATAATTTTCTTAGGCTTGCAGATCTACTAGGAGAGTTTCTCTAGAAAGCTCAGAAGAGCTTTCCAAGAACTACTGTGGTACCAATGGCACTGCTTTCTCTCCACCTCCACCTCCCTCCCAACATGGTGGAAGCCAAAAAGAAACAAACCAATTTAGTGCTGGGAGGACCTCATATTCTGAGACCATCTGACATGCTTTAAACTATTGGAGAGGGGGGAGAGGGGGAGACGATACACAATCAGTGTGGCCTCGTCACATGAATACACTCATTCACTACCAAAGCTGGTATGTGCTGCTCAGCATCATTAAACTGATACCTTCAGCTCAGCAACTTCACTTTAATCACGTTAAAGATACACCAGCTAATACAAGCAATATATTAACAGAAGCCAGTAATTCATTCACCTGAATGAACACAAAAGGGCTAACTGCTGACTGACACCATTATTTTTTTAGTACAGCCAAATGCATGGTTACATGCTAGGAACCAGAGCGGGAAGAAGGGATCGGAGTACATAAAGCACAAATTCCAAAAGGACAATCAAGAAGCCCGTGGCAACATGAGTTACATGACCCTTGGATGCAGCAGGAGGCATCCTCGAGTTAGGGGAGATGGGTAGGGAAGGAAGGGAGGGTTTCAAAGCAGACAAGAAATACTATTCCATATACCAGAATGCCGACAGACTACCCTGAGACATCTTAATGTCACGCTTCTTAAAGGATCTTAAGCTCAAGAGAGCAACTAGACTACAAATAACGACTACCAATTGCTTAAATATATCTTATTTACCACTGAAAGCTAAATTTATTACTGAGGGTCAAGAAAAAGTTAAAAAGAGACTGGGTCATCTTCTCTGTACGCAGATCATATTTACGTAGCACTGGGCTCACTGACCTAGTGGATGATGGTATTACAACATGCACTGGAAGGTAAGCAAACTCACTTCCAGTCTGGAAATAAAAATCTCGTAGGAGAGTGATAATTAGCCAGGAGAACAGATTACTAACCATTATTAACCAGAGCCATTCATTACATGGGACATCTTTCTGGAAGAGACACTTTCACTCAACGATGCTGCAACCAATGCAGCGACGTGTCACTGCTTATGCAGAAAGGTAGTCATTTCTAACTGTAAAAACCACTAGAATCATCCAAAGATCACCACTGAAGTACCAGATCCTTCAAAAAAAAGTTGTTTTTAACTAATAAAGGATATCGCAGAGAGTGAAAAAGATGTCAGGCTCTGTGACCATACTGCTCCATTACACACATTTTCCAGATCCTGCTCTGAAACATCCATGTTCTCTGTCCTTTTCTCTTTCTCCCCTCCTCCTTTTCCTTTTTATTGAAAAAAAAAAAAATATTTAGACTGGGTTAGCTATTCTTCAAGAAGAATCAACAAGATCCTGCACAACAAACAGTAGAAAATAAAAACAACCTATTAAGGGGTATAAATTTTGAGACAGTACTGTATTTTTAGTACAAGCCTCCGGCTTACAATTAAGTTTTGTCATGTTCTTCTTCCTGGCCCTTTTCAAGATGCTCTTAGGTATTTTGAAATAGCTAGGGTTTGAATACTCTAAGGTTAGGTCTTAAGAATCCCATCTCAGGAAAACTCATTACAGAAGATTTAAAGAAGAGTAAGAGCTTACTTTCTAGTATCAAAATACTTAAGCATAGCAATGAAAAAGAAAGGGAGGGTGAGAACACCACTTTCTTCCTGTAAGAGAGAAAGAAGGAAAGGCATTAACACAATATGCATAAGCACATATGGATGTGTCCTACCATTTATTGTCAGTTCATAAATAAAAGGGGAAGACACTGACAATGGGAAGCAGAAAGCTGCAACGATAAATTAGAAGAAACTCAAGCAATGAAACTCACTACTGCTTGTACTGAGTTTGCTATAATTAAGCAAAGGCATCGTTCCTCCACGGGACACAATGAACACTGCCGTACTTACAACCAATGGTGTTTTAAAAACACAACTATAAACTCCCACGTGTTGAGAAGACCAGTCACTTAGGCAGCAGCTTCCCCTATGGGCAAATGATCATCTGTCAGCCACAAAAACTGTCCTTCCTCCAGCCTGTGAACCTTCTGGGGCTGGCCAGCATCGGACTCCGGGCTGCCAGACAGGTCACAAATGACCCGTGCTCCATGTACCACCCTATATAATTGCCCTAATGTGCAAAGCCTAGAAATGTGTATTTCTGAGCACTAAAGCAATCAAGCACCATTCTTCTGTCTTGATACAGTTCAGCTTAAGTGTTATTCTAACAATACCTTATGAGAGAGCTGGAGGGCAACAGAAAATTTGGTTTTTTACCCCAACGCTCAGAGTCACAGTAAACTGGTTGAAACAAAATCCTCATGACTAGTTTGCAAGACTACCTCTTTGTTCTTTTTTGTACAAAAATACTTAATTGTTGTTACCACATAAACTAGGAGAAGAGGGACGGGGATCTATTTTGCTGGTTTTACTTTTTATTGGTAGATTTTATTTGTTAACTGGCAAACTGGGCACGGCCATGTAAAGTAGTCATTAACAAGAAGGGGAAAAGAAAAAGGTCAAGTATTCTTGGCAAAGCAATTCTACAAAATTCTTCAAGCTATCTGTAAATACCTCTTGCATAGTCTAAAGAAATGGTAGAAATACTTATATTAGTGAAAAAATAACAGTAAAATAGTAAAAATCTTCACCAGACCTCCATTTTCCTTTTATGTAGAAAAAGCTAACTTCCTGAAACAGTTATACTAAAATCCACTCAATGAGAACTTTCATATTTTAACAAGAAAACACAACACTGGGCATCTACCATGATTTTTTTTTTTTCTTTAAACCTCAAGACCATCCATTAATCCCAAGCAATGCAGCTCTTCTAAAAACCTGGGTTATTCAGAGACTTTTTTTCCAGAGGTTATTTAATGTTTGAACAAGAAAGTATGACTTCTGGCTGATGTTCTTTCTGTGTTCCAACTGAACACTAAACTTTCAGTCAAGTCAGGGTGCTCCTGATGGAGCTCCCACCCCCCTTTCCCCAATTAACTACAGCCTTGTTTCCTTGAACGTACACCCTGAGCAAAGTACAACGGTCAAAGGACACTTATTGTTTCTACATAATTTGTTTAAATTCACAAAAGCAGCCTGCGTTCTTCTCAGCAGAAAGCCTTCCACACACTGTGCTAACTTTCCAATGAGGTTTACATTAGCCACTGCCAGGATCTCATGGCCACCGCCACCAGTCGCTGCTGCCCACCACTCCAAGAGCAAACTCAGCAGAAGTCTAAGCAATAGACCAGTTATAACACAGTAAAACATCCAGTACTTCCATATCCCATCAAATAACAATGACCTTACTATCTGCAGTATCACATTTCAAGGAGGCTTCAAGGAGGCAGGACTAGATGTCCCGTTCAACCAAAATTTCTCTGATGTGTGCAAACTGTCCTAGGTGAACTAAAATTTTAAGATGAGTCTTTCTTCCCAACACATAATAAAGATCAGTATGCAAAGACAGCAGCAGTTAGTTTGTTGAATACAGGTCTTGCCTCATCCTTAACACCAGAATTCATGGATTTGACAGAGTTGGAAGGGACCTCTAGAGATCATCTAGTCCAACTGCCCTGCTAAAGGAAAGAATAAACCCTTCAACATGGTCCTGATACCCATAGATACCCGAAAGCCTTTCTCAGAGCATCAGAGAAATGAATTTTAGAATACATGACAAAATAGGACTGCTAAAAACACTTGGTTTTGTTGGGCATTTTGGACAAGGCCCAAGACATAAGGTAATTTTTGGAAGTGGCCAGAAGTTCACCATGCCTCTTTAAGCACCCTTTTAAGGTTAAGTTTGAAGAGGCAGGCTGTGAAAGTAAGGAAACCCGACATACGTATCTCCCCCCTGTGCTCTCCACCCACAGACACATACCCACCAGAACAGCCTCAAAACGTTAGCTGAATCCTGTGCAGCTTAATACAACTACTCACAGAAATAGTTATAAAGACACCATATCTCAAGAAAGCTCCTAGAAGTAACCTCCATCCTCTAGTAAACGACAGAAAGCAAAAGAGACTATTGGTTTCTGGACACAGAACATAAGGCCCTCCCTCACACAAATCACAGGCTGGTTAACTTCTCTGGGAACTTAACTTGGAGCTACCAGGAAATTAACCAAAAAAAAAAAAAAAAAAAAAAAATCAAGAAATGTATTTCAATTGACCGTGACCCTGCATTGTTTGAGGTGTGGGAAACGCTCCACTTTCCTACTCAAAGGCCACCTTGAGAGGAATACTACAGAAGGCAGACAACAAGTAGGTCTTCTACAGATCTCCACCACCATAAGTCTCAGCTTAATGCAACAAGACAGACCAGAACTGAACTCCACGCAACATGAACACTTATTAACGAGGGTATCCCCACTTCTTTCTCTTTTTTTTTTTTTCTTTTTATGATATGGATAAGCTTATTCTCATGTGTTGTGCTATTACGTTTTCACCTGAAATGTTTGTCCTTCCTCGGGCCGCGAAGTTCAGCTTCATTCCTCAAAGGACGATGGAAAAGAGGATGGGCAGGAAAGAGGAAAACAGTTTTCATCTTTCAAATTTATTCTGCCTGTGCCAGAGGAAACTAACCCCTCACCTTGGCATATTCTCCACGCAATCCGAGTTACTTCAGAGAAGCATCAACTATACTGATCTCTTTTTATACAAAAAGATCACAATTTAAAGGCACATTTTCCTATGTACATTATTTGCAACACACACACTTCCTCTACTTCCATTTATTTAAAAAAAAAAAAAAGCTTTACTGAAATAAAAATAGGTTATATCTTTAGGTGGTTTAACTGATCAGTAGGCTATTCTAATTCACACCAGGAAACTATACCAGTAACTAGGAAAAAAAAAATAATACAGCTACTAATATAGCACATCCAGACACTTGTCTTCCTAAATACAGAAATATCACCGGTGAAATTGCAAGGAATTTCAAACAGAGAGCAAGAAAGCAAGAGAGTAATTCTTCCCCCCTATCCAACACTGCTAGGAACACAGTTATGTTCCTGGTAAGAAAGTGAAAGCAAAATCTTTCTGTCTCCAGAAGTTGCTACAGTCAAAGAAAGAAGTGTTGTTACTGTGCCTTTATACTCTCCAATAAGGAAAAGCTTGAAGAGATACTCCCTGGTCACTTCATGACCCACTCAAAAGCTAAATTAAATATTCTTCACTAGCTTAGCCTCACCGCTCAGAACTGTTAAAAAGAAAACTTTTGCAAATCTAATTAACACGCAAATTAGCATCCTCTTAGAGCATATCCGCAGAGACTTTGTTTCTACATTTCTGTTGTGGCTCACTGCTCCACTGCTATTGACTCAAGTATTAGCATTGAACTTATGATGCAACACCAAAACTGTTTCTGTGCCTATTCCACATGACTGCTTATAAAGAATGTTTACTTCTGCCTGTTCAGAGATGCATCCTTTCTTCTGCAAGTGTAAAGAAACTCCCAAATTACTTACTTAGTGAAATTAATTACTCCTCTTCAGTCACTTTATCAGCCAGAAAACCAGTGATGACCAGAGTATTGCCAGCTCTGACCCCATCCCTCTCAATTTCATCACATTTGTGGCATCCCAACTCTGAGCATTTTGCCATGTGAAGATTCCAAAGATGTTGTAGCCTTCACAGTTGTGGGAAAAATTTGACAACTCCACGATCAAGGCTCAAAGATCAAAAGGGAAATCCATTTATTTTGTGCTCTTAATGCTTTTAAAGCCATAACTTGAGTCAGTATCACAACTGAGGGCCTGCACTGCGACATTTCGACTCTTCGGTTAGCAACCCTGAGAACATCAAAAAGCACAACTTTTACATTAAGAAACACATTCATCATCTGCTTTGTGTGTCATTCTACTACGCTATACACTTTGTACTCTGTGCACTCATGCAAATACAAAGCAAAGCCTTGATCTCCTCCCTGGCTCTCACATGAAGACCCAAGGACGTCCATAAAACCCCATTAGAAGTAAATGAGTCTTGGCAAGAACACAACTGCAGAGACAAGTCCTAAGACCGTCAATGGCACTCTGAATGCTATGGAGGTGGTGAAGCTTAGCACAAAAACAGTAGATAGTGGTCCTATTATCATCAGCCTGCAGTGAAAGCACTTTTCTCTCCTGTTCCAAAGTCAGAGCACTAAAGCCCACTCTCTCCCATTCAACAGGGATTCAAAAGCTTCTGTATTAAAACAAACACACACAGGAAAAACCCACCCAAAGTCCTCTAAGTTTCTTCCACTGTCAAAACAGTAAGGCCCTGATTCTACAAGACAACTTTGACAGATACCAGGGCTTACAGCGTCCAACCTGAAGGAACTGGGAACTCCCAGCTCTTGGTTTCTACTACTTCTTTGGCTGCCTTCAGACAACTGCTTTGTTCCTCCCCCTCACCAAAAAAAAAAAAAATAAAATTAAGGATCACTTCTGAACTTGCTGCAGTTATTCCATACAACACTTGTTCTCTGTTCTCCATAGTTTGGATGCAGGAACCGCTTAAACTAGTACTGCCACAGAAGACTCCGTATCATCCAGCTAAAGCCAAAAAAAACCCAGCCCAAACCCAAAAACTTCACTAGAACAGCCCATGTACTATGAACAGCTCAAACGCCAACACTCCACACCAGGCTAATAAACCTCAAACAAAAACTGAGGCTGATTATGCCACGCACACTTCTATCTGATTAACCTTCTTAATGATCTTTACCCTCCCTAAGGCATTCTGAACAGTCTTTCTCCCTTTTGGAATTGTCCATCATCCAAGCACTTGAAAACTCTTCTAAAAGGAGCTTTGTTACCAAGCCAAGTTGATATTTTGTCATATTTTCAATGAAAAAGTACGTGCATTCTCTCTGTGTGCATCTTTTTGATTTTTTTTTTTTTTAACAGCAAACCTTCTGGACACCCTAAGCATTTTCCTAGCCCTGCAATTTCTCTTTCTATTCCCCTAATCTCAAATTATACAAAAAAAAAAAAAAAGGATATACTTGCAGTGCCAATTAACCAAATAAACCTTAGGAAGCCCCTGGTGCACAAATCTTCTCTTTCCATCACAGCTCATCTGTGAGTTAAGATTCTGGTTCTCAGCAAGAAGCACTACTTATCACCATGGCATTCAAATACAGTCCACTTTCTGAAGACACATCCCACCAGCTACTAGTTTACACACATCAAATCATCGTGATTTGAATTACACTGAGATTTTTACCATGTCTGCATTCGCAAATAATAAATCATCTGGTGGATGTAAGAACATCAACATGGTTCACTTGCACTCACACTCCACCTGGCAGAATGACACTGAGAAAAGTAACACCAAGATAATCCAGGTAGAGCTACCCTTTAATACCCAATGTATGGTAATACCTCAGACAAAACCAGCAGTGAAACAGAAAGCCAGAAGAACGTTTCTCTCAAGAGCTTCTGATCCACATTCTCACTGAAGTCATACTGTTCAAAAAAACAAAAGACCCTAAAAAACATCTAAGGAATATGTGGGAATATCCTCCCTTTCTAGCCATGTCTCTCTCTCTCTCATCATTACCAAATCATCAGCTCTGAAGGTTTTGCTTTTCTCTATTTGCTTATTTGACACAGCTGCTTTAAGTCAAGCATCAATTTTGGTAACTCCCCTCCCTGCTCTGAAACCTTTCACTGCAAAGCTTCAAATGCACATCCAAAAGCAAAACTGGCATGGCCATCAGAAAGAAAATGGATGATTCAAGAGAGTGGATAACTTCTTTCACCAACTAGGAAGTCTGTAGGAAAAGTTCCTGGAACAAAGTAGACAAGAGCCAACTGTAAAGGGTCTGACTTCTCTAAGATAGGTGCCTTAGAATTGGAATAAGAAGCCTAAGTTAGGCATGTAACTGATTAATACCCACTCAACCTGAAAAAAGTACAAGTTTAACTCTTACATACTCTCAGTGTAATATGCAGTTTCTCTAGAGCAAGAGAGAAAGGGATGAAGTAAGCCATCTGGAAAATCCACTCGTTTCATGTGCTTTCAAATTTATTATTTTATGTACACTAAGTTAGCCAACCTGCTCAAAGCTTTTTCCCTGTAGTTTTGTAACAAAATGCATGACATGGAAATAACAGTAATTGTGAAGGTATAAGAACAAAACATTCTTCCAATGCATATCTGATTGTTATAATTCAGATGCATCTGTCTTATCTTTCTCCTACCTTTCTTAACGTTTACCCAAAAATACAAAGCTATGTGCCTTCATACCATCCAACATTCCCTTATTGTTTGTTTCTTCCACACAATTCACTTTCTCCTAGAATAACATTGTTCTATCACTTTCAAAATTTTAGAAGATACTTTTTTTTTTTTTTACATGTGCTACAGTAAGTTCTGCAAATCTGTTCCTATTCTGCAGCATGACAGAAGTATCAGAAATCACATGCTTAAGACAGGCAGAAATCCATCACAGGACATTGATGAAACAACAAAACCAGCAAAGCAATCAAAAGTGTTTTCCCTCAAAAGGGAAAAGTCCCCAACGATGACATGTAGCTCTCACTAGAATAATCCAATTCCAAAGAAACATCAAACATTTTTTTCCCAAATCTCAATACAGACAGTTCTACTTTCCAACTCACAGATTCACTCAACAGGTGGGGAAAGAAGAGAGAAAAAGACAAAAAAAACCCACACCATAAAAAAAGCCAAAAGGATTCCCTGCTGTTATTCAGAATTCAAAAAACGTGAGCACAATTGTCAAAAATTATGTCAATTGCATATTTCCACACAGAACAGAAATCAGAAAATTTTGCCCTAAAGCTGTTCATGGGGAAAAAAAAAAAAACAACAAAAAAAAACCCAACAAAAGATATGTATCATCTTCACTCACAAAAGACTTAAGGGAAAGAAAAAGACCTCACCTCCAGCACATTTAGAGCAAAGCAAAGAGAAAAGCATTAAGGGATTCCTTCCTTCTTTGGAGCTACAGGACACAGCCCCACTTCACTCCTGTTTTGAGAGCCTCAGTACCAACCAAGAAGTCCTAGCAGGTGGAAGCTGGTTCCCTCAACAGCAACACCCACAGCTGAGCCCAAATTTCATGGTCTCTTGACCAGGCTGCTGCTATCTAGTCCTCACCACAGTCAACAAGTCCCTTGAGAGGCAGCTTCTAGAGAGAGAAAAAGAAAAAGGTGCTCAATGTGTGCAACCCTCTTTCAGCTGAGTAACTAGCATTCTTTGGTACATTCTGGGGACTAGAGTCCCTCATGAAAAAGGGAGTTACGTTGAGTTGGACGAGGGGCACAGGGAATAACAAACAACCTCCCGATACCCTTCAGCTACTTTAAAGACCAAGTAGAAAAGCCAAGCTCCTGTAACCTTTACAGTTCCATGTTTAAACACTTTATAGGCATGTATACTACAAACAAATTTAGATAAAGTTTGCTCTCCCTTCACCACTCATACAAAAATTCCTTCTAATTACAGGTAAGTATCAAATCAACACAGAGGGTTTAAACAAGCCACCTTGAGTCAGAAAATGGTGCACAACACTAACCCAGCAGTTTTATACAGTATTTCCCACTCCTCCTTCACCTGTTTAGCCCTGACACAGTATTAGTTAGCATAAAGATGGAGCAAGATATGCAACAACTGTGCTACAGAGCCACAGCTGCTACAAAGCCACCTAACTTTGCTTAAATAATCATCCCCATCAACTGAAGGGTGACACAAAGAGTCTGTAGGTACTCTATTATCTTTTACTGGGAGAAAAAAAAAAAAAAAAAGGGAAGGTGTTGTGCTCACTTACCTGCAATATCACAGGAAAACTGGGGATGCAACCTGCAAGGAAAAGCTTGCAACACTGCATCGCAAAACACAGGCTGCTTGCCAAAGAGATGCTCCCAAGGCCAGATCACCAATAATGCATATTCAGTCTTGCAGAGTTTGCAGTGCTATCACCTGAGCCAAGATGCTGCTCTCGTGTCTGCACCAAAGACTTCAGTTAAAATGTTACCAGCCACTGGCAGAATTTCCTATATAACATTTGGGCAACGAGAGCCCAAAGAGGAATGCAGGATACGGGCAACGCTTCCTATACTGTCTGTGGGACAGCTGGTTAAAACAAATGTGCATAGAGACCTTATAATTATGTCCTGTCTTCTCCTACCCAGCCTGGATAAGGTGTGAACAGCCCAGCAGCAGGATGTTAACATCTCCAGTAGAAGGTGACAGGAGCTACACAACAGCTAAATGGTTTATTACAAGATGAAAACTGTAAACTGAATTACAAAGTTATAGAAGTGAGCTGTTCCAGGAGATGTGCCAATCTTACGTCAGCCGGCCTCGGTCCCTTCATCACTGAAGGCTGCGTAAACTTGAGTTATAACTCAAGTTTTAGATCCCTCAGGACATCTAAGTAACAAAACAAGTATTTTTAAAAACAATCAGCATTGCCAACAACTCAAAGAAACGAATAGTCTAAGTGTTTGTCACAACTTGGGCGTTTTAAACACTGCACTACTGCAATTAGCAACACCAATAATAAAGAAGCAAGAAAGAAACTAGTGAAGTTAAAAGCTTAAATATTAAAGCCACGAAGATATGATTTCTTTTCCCCCTAAACACTTACCCAAAAATTGTACTATGGACCAACAAAAGATTCCATTTCCCATTTCAAAATGCAAGTTTCATTCCAGTAACATAAGAATAGACTTCCACAGTTCTAGTTATCAGAAAGGCAAGCATTAGGGGGTAAATTAAGACTAAGATGTACGGTTTCTCACAGCATACCATATCCGCTCTCTCTCCAAAATCTGTTTATTTTGGACAAGTGATACAAAACTTTCTTATAGCAGGAAGTCCTGCAAGTCAAAGGCCACTGCTGAAACAGTATTTCCACTATTTTGCAACAGGAACTTAAAATCACTTACAAACATGAACGAAACTGCTGATCAACATCACCACATTTGTCCTTTAGCAATTTAACCATCAGAGAGGGAACTGCTGGTTTTCTCTCTACGTTCTGCAGAAATCCAAGTAAATCCCCACAACCCAACACTACAAAACCGTTAACATCAACACCTGGGAAGTGAAACACCATGTTCCAACACCAAAGTTTCCAAACAATCTCATGACAGTCCTGAGCATTCCAAAGGCTAGGCAGAACACGTGCCCACACTCACCCTATACTCTGCGCATGAAGCATCCCAGAAATTTTTCCGTACGCTAAAAAAACCCAACTGAACACTTGCAGAAAAGTGTGAAATGGTTAAAGTGAGACTGGCAGATGTGAAATGCATTGCTGAATTCCTCAAACAGCAACACTCATCGGTAGATCCTGAAGACCTGCTCACCTCATGTACTTCTTCTGGCAGTTTAGCTCCAGTAAACTAGAGCTAAATACCAAGGCTTTCATACCTTCCCAAATGGCTGTTAGCCTACCTTCTCAGTCGACTCACATAGCAAGATATAACAAGATAATACAGCCTTCTGAACTAAATTTGCTCTTTCCAAGCTGAAAATATTAAGAATCGTAATAATTTTGCTCCTTGGCATCCTTCTGTTACCATTTTTGAAAGAAAGAAATGAGAGTTTCTTTCCTGTAGTACTGATGCCACACAATACTATCATGTAGCTGATCTTAATGCTGAATCAACTGGACATACTAACACTTACTTAAACCTTGATATAGAAACGTTGTGATACATTTTTAAATGGGTGCTGAAGATATTAAAAAGAAATCACAGCAGCATTGTGTTTAACTTGCTTCAGTTCGAATCAAACACATCATCAGCTGGCTAAGAGCTACAATATAATTATAACCATATAACCCAAAATATATCACATTTTTATCCCAAGTCTAGCAGTCTAAAACTGCCCGGCAAATTAGAAAGGCAAACAAACATGACCAATTCCTAGCAAACACATACCAAACCAAAGTATACCATTCGCTGATATTTAGTCTACCACCACTGATATTTGAGGCATTCTTCTACCCAAAACACACTGCTGTCAACAGTGTTGAGTATTCCAGAGCTGGCTCCAATTCAGCTCAACAGACCCAACACCACACAGGGTGGAGATAACCCACTCAGAGTCCAAATATACAGTCAAAGTCAGATTACCAGCACTTCTTGACCAGGATCAGGGAGCCAAGGCAGAATGCCTTATTAACAATAATGCACGTTTCTAGCATCTAGGACATCCACAATGCATTCTGCATCATAAACATGCCTGTTTAGACCTTAAAAGCACAGAGAAGGATTTGGATGGCTCACTGCAATTCACCGATTCACACCGCAGTAAGTTAATTTCTTTTTTTTTTTTTGCAAATTTGCAAATGCTGCAAGTCTACCAACATTGCATAGGACAAGCAAAATACTGCAGAAACACCAGTTGACACGAACTGTACACTTTGCTCACGGAGCCTACTTCAAGACAGCACTAACTTGTCACCAAAACATGCCAAGATTGCGATCAAGCCGGCTCTCTGTAGGACCAGGCTGGATCCATGGGAGTCTGCAAGCTCAGGAACATCTCTTACAGCTGTACAGCCATACCTGGGCACAGGGACATGCACAGGCACCAGGTAGCAACACAGCTCTGGCACAGTTTATGACTTCGCTAATCGCTTCTTTTTGCTACAACATGCAAAATTTACTTTTCTTACCAGGAAACCTACCATTTGTTTTCCACATTAAAATTTCATGGTCCAACACATGCACACAGAATCACACACATGGGGCTGGAAGGGACCTCTGGAGATCATCTAGTCCAACCCCCCTGCCAAAGCAGGGCCACCCAGAGCAGGTCCCACAGGAACGTGTCCAGAGGGGTTTGAATGTCTCCAGAGAAGGAGACTCCACCACCTCCCTGGGCAGCCTCTGCCAGGGCTCTGCCATTCTCAAAGTAAAGAGGTTCCTCCTCAGGTTTAGGTGGAACTTCTTCTATTCAAGTTTGTGCCCATTTCTTCTTGTCCTGTCCCTGGGCACCACTGACAAAAGACCAGCCTCATCCTCTTGACACCCTCCCTTGAAGTATTTATAAGCACTGATTACACACAGCATCACATGGCATGGACGTTGCCACAAACCTTCAACATTAAGTAACCAAAATTTAATCATTAAAATAAGGCCAGGGCTCAGAGGTCTACACTGAAATCTTGGGAGTTAACTTCAGGCAGCCGAGAAATTTCAGTCGGGCTATTTGTGAAACTACAGGTCAAAAATACATACATTTAGTCCTCTGCACTATTCCTTCCACAAGTCTCTCTCTACGCAGGCATACGTAAGCACGGCTAGAAACCACGGTCCTCATCTTTCAAGGTGAACATC
>JAHREE010000413.1:511062-550204 GCA_033628505.1 Tringa tobata | reverse complement strand
CAAATGGAGTAAAAGCAAGCCTAGCTCTCGCTTCACAGCGACGGGGCCCGCTGAGCTTTATTTACACCAAGCCTAAGCTATTGCTCCACCCAGAAAAATCAACGAGCACGTTCACAAGTGATCCTTTCTTCATTTTAACCTTGAACAGCAGAATCTCACTGTTGAGCCTTCCATTGTGCAAATAGGCAGCAATTAATTTCAAATGCTCTGTTGTATTAAATGCTAAAATATATTTTAACTTCCTTATTATACATGCTATAAAATTACACTAAAAAGTTCAAGTTTCTGAAGTAACAATTACCTTTCTATATATATTCAATATATATATAACTTTTAAATTTTTAATTTTTTTATTTTAAATACCCAGGATAAAGTTATACCAGCTCCAGTATGGCTGGTTGTTTTTTTTTTCATAAGCATCTACCCGAGTCCCATATATAACCAAAGCCTCATCTAAAAAATTAGTTTTCCAGCTACGCTACTTTGGTCGCCCTCTTCATTTTCCCTTCCCTTCTTTTTCAAACACTTTTCCACGTGTCCCACTCCCTGGGCTGTGCTACCTTTTGACCTCAGGCTCTTCCAGTAAAAGGGCTGAAATTCAGTCCCCTCCAATTAATAAACCAAGTTGCGTGGCCACCAATGGACCAAGCAGCTGGCAACTTTTTTTTTTTAACCTCTTGGGAGTGTTCCTTCAACACGGTGCTGCAATCTCCAGGTCAGACAGAATTTCATTCTCCCAAATACCTGACGTCCACGGGAATTGTTTTCTCCCTGGATTTTGTTTTACAGCCACCTGCAGGGGTGTTTTTTCATACACACATTACCAAGAGCCCAAGTGCAAAACAGAGTCCATGGTGCTCTCAGCTGGATGGTGGTCAACAAAAAGAGCAGCCTGAATTTTACAGATACAGCTTATCACCCACCTTAGTGATTTTCTCCATGGTTTTATCCTCAAGTAGTATCAACCATTTAAAATATTCATCTTTTATATACATACACCTCTTAATATTTTCCATATATATATATATATATACACACACATATATGTGGCTTCGGTATGTTCGCCGCAGGAGAAACTTATTTACAATAAGTTGGAAAGATTAAATTGTATCGAGGTACAGTATACCAAAACAAAATTGGCATTTGTGCTTTCTGTTTGTACAGGAGCCTTTTTTGTCATTTCAAAAAAAAAAAGAAAAGTTTACGTTTTTATTTGCATCGAGACATGTCACATGATGAAAAAAGTTTGAAAACAGCTAGGATTGAGAATTACAGAGCATCAGCTTTCCTCCTATGCCCCACTAAGGCTACAGAATAGCTGCTTTCTATAAAAATTCTCCATTCAAACACCTGTGTGGATACCCAAGCTTGCTTGAGGACCTTCTCAATAAATAAGAAGACACAGCTGAAGAACCATGCATCCTGTCTTGCACTGTGCACATTCACGAGACAAAAGTTCCTGCCTTCACTGAGTACCATGTTAATAAAATAGCATTTAAACTTTACTTTTTACTTGAGACCTTGAAGTGCTTTTAAAAAGAAGGAAATACCCCCATTCTACACGGTAGTTATGAGGCACAAGGAATAAGGCTTGAATTACCGTCTTCAGACACTGACCAGGCCATGGAAACCAGGGTCTTGAGCTCCAGATTCTCCCCAATCTATTTACTGGGTTGGAGAATCCCATTTTCTCAGATAATCTCTATTCTTGGATGTAGATGCTTCTTTATAATCCATAACATTAACCAAAAAAAAAAAAAAAATAGCAGCTCCACAACCCAAACAGCCCAGCTATACTTCAGTAAAAGGTACTTTTCTCTCAAAAGCATGACATAGTTTCATAAGAAAGCTGCTTCATTAAAAACAGAGCTAAATTCAAGCTTCATAGTGATTTAGTAAATACAGGTAGTCTGATATAGCAGGCTCTAAGCACCTCTTTGACCAGGCTGACAAGTATTTTCTGGCCAATTGTCATTTCAGCACTGGGCTACATAAAAGTGACCGCCTGCCTCATCTGTTTACGCTTCCGTAACCACTGAAGACCAAAAAGATATTGCTGAATTAAACAATATTAAAGAACTCATTTAAAACTAACAGTGAATTTCATATTTTTTTTTTTTTTTTTAATTAAATACGAAGCCTGTCAGGCTTGGTGCTGAAGGAAGACTGCTGCCATCCGCTTGAGGAACTAAAATATACAGCATTGGTACTGTCACTTTGCAAGCATTTTAATTATTTTAGGATGAAGAGATTTTCTGTGTCCAAATAGGAAGTCATAGCATTCACATTCATTTAAGGAAACATTCACCTCTTCCGGACCACGAACTATTCTTCCTTTAGCTATTATCTATGTGCGCATTTGCGATGCTTTTCCGCAGGCTTCTTGTAAATGGAGGTTCCTTCCAGTGCTCCGTTTTGACAAACTACCCTCCCAGAGATGCCTACAGGATCCCTTTTTCAACGAGGTAAGATTTCAGGGTTTTATACACGCTTAGTTGTTGCTCAGGCTGAAGGATCAACAGCTGTTTCAGTAATTTGCTGGGATTTGGACCCCTGTCAATGAAAAAAGACAATTTATTATTTTTTTTTTGTGAGCAGCAGCTCTAAAGAAACTTTTGGACAGCTTTCCATATTATTCTTACTGCACAAACAAGGCCTTCCCTTTCTTGGGGACACCAAGTTATGGGTTTCTCCCAGTCTAACTCCTCAGGATGCATGGGCAAGCATTAGCAGCAAAGCATTCTCCTTTGCTCAATCTGAGCAGAAAGTAAAAAGTATTTCTTGCACTTGCTGTCAAATGCAGATATTAAGAAGGCTTATGACAAAGAACATTCACTGATTCATCCTCAGTCACTGTAATCAGCATTTTTCATCCACAGACCTTTTTTAGTTTAGTGTCTGTTGCCAGAAAAGGTGTGTGCTATTGAACTAAATGGAAAGCTGGCCAAGCAGGTAAAGAAAACCGCAAGTTAAACCACGCTTTTCTAAGTAACAGCCTCGTTTTTAGCTAGTCACTTCTTTACAACCTGCTGCTAAGATGGACTGAATACAAGGCAAATAATCTGTTGCTGATTGGGTATCTCATAATTATTTAGCCATGTGCATTTACAAAACTAAGGGTGTGTATCAGTTTGGACACCTACAGCCCCTCGACTCCCCCCTGCCCCAGGAACTAAAATGACTGACTGTAAGAGAATCGTCATTCCCATGATTTCTTCTTGAAAGCCAGGGTGGTTCAGGGAAGACGAGCAGCATTTGGAAGAAGTTGTCTCCTCTCTTTAACCATAGCATTTTCCTCTTAAACAGAAAATCCCAAAGTCAAGTGACTGAGAAATACTGGAACTCGCAGGAGGAACTGCGGGCTCGCAGCCTTCGGAAACCGCTGATGGGAAGCGGATGCTGCAGCAACCCTCCTGCCCAAACCCCCATCCTCATACCTCTCTGCAACCAGGAGATTGTACTAAAACTTCCAAGAGGCTGCTACATAAAATTTTCTGGTACGTAGGGTACCCAGGTTACCTTTAACAGCAGCGACAGAAACATTAAGGCATAGCTTGAATCTGACACAGATCCTGGGCAGTGACATCAGGTTTCTCAATAGTCCTCTCCTTGAAATCGTGGCATAAATCAGATTTAGAAACCCGGTGCTATGGAGCCACAGCTCCACTGTGCTAACAGTGCAGAACGTAGCTCATGTGAAGGAGCTGTGGTACAAGCCCTGTGCAAGATTAAGTAGTTAATATTGTAAGAAGCCCATACCTTATGAAACTGGTGATATAGACGTGCACAAAAGTGGCCATCAAGTACTGACAGTCAAAGCGGTCCATTATCCCACCGTGCCCAGGGATCGTGTCTGCAAAATCCTTTCGGGTGCGAAGGACGGGGAGGGGGGAGGAAATAAAACAAAGAAACTCGGGGTCAGTGATTGCTATGAAACACACTCCCAACGTACCACTTGGCAGCAACACATTAAGGCCGCAATTAAGCTACAGTTCCACCGCACTGAGCCAAAAGTTAGCGAGAGCCTCCTTGGCTAAAGGAGTTTTTGAACTGCAAAGGTGAGTCAAGGGGTGAGAAGAAAAAGAAGAGATGAAGCAACTCGTCCACAGTATCACACAAGAGGACAGCAGTAGGTTTGCCAGGGCTGAGCACACCTGTGTGCCCACACATCATTTTGTAACAAGCCTTTTCAGCTAACGGCTGTGCTTCTTGCCTCCGCAGAATCTAATTTTCCTCTTTCATACTTTTATTGCTTTATCCTCTACTGGTGGCTGCTGCTGAAGCACGTGTTACCAGGGAATATATTTTTGCTCCAGGAGAAGCAGTGACCTGAGGACTCCTTCCACTGTCTAACACTGGCTTTGCAAGTCGCACTGCCCACTCATCTGTCCTGTTTTTCACTGGGTTCTTGGTGACTATAGCTAAAAACCATAATGTGTGCATACAACATAAATATGTTTAATAGAATCAAAAAACCCTGAAGGGAAAAAAAAAATCATCACTACTTAAGAAAAATATATTTCTGATGCAAATTACTTTTGATAGGCTACCTTTGTGTTACCCCATCTTGTCTGTAGAACAGCTTTAGAAGTCAAACTAATCTCATATATATCTTTATTTGTCATCCACGCTCATTTGTGTACTCTCCGAGTGAAAATCCTGATCTCAGTCACATGGGGCAACTGCCAACAAGTTAAACCAGTCCTGTGCCAGTGCCACTCCAGCCTTCCAGTGCTGGGCAGGCACGGAGTGCCCAACGTAACCTACCAGCTGTGTTCAGTAACAATTCCACAATACCATACAATGGTTTGGGTTGGAAGGGATCTTAAAGATCATCCAGTTCCAACCCCCCTGCCCTGGGCAGGGACACCTCCCACCAGACCAGGTTGCTCCAAGCCCCATCCAGCCTGGCCTTGAACCCCTCCAGGGATGGGGCAGCCACAGCTTCTCTGGGCAACCTGTTCCAGTGCCTCACCACCCTCACAGCAAAGAATTTTGTTCCTAAGATCTAATCTAAATCTCTCCTCTTCCAGTTTGAAGCCATTAGCCCTTGTCCTATCACTACCTGCCCTTTTAAAACGTCCCCCTCTGTCTTTCTTGTAGGCTCCCTTCAGGTCCTAGAAGGCTGCTCTAAGGTCTCCCTGAAGCCTTCTCTTCTCCAGGCTGAACAACCCCAACTCTCTCAGTCTGTCTTCATAGCAGAGGTGCTCCAGCCCTCTGAGCATCTTTGTGGCCCTCCTCTGCATTCCCTCCAACAGGTCCATGTCTTTCCTGTGCTGAGGACTCCAGGGCTGGACACAGTACTCCAGGTGGGGTCTCACCAGAGCAGAGCAGAGGGGTAGAATCACCTCCCTCACCCTGCTGGCCACGCTTCTTTTGATGTAGCCCGGGATGGGGTTGGCTTTCTGGGCTGTGAGAGCACATTGCCAGCTCATGTTGAGCTTCTCATCCACCAACACCCCCAAGTCCTTCTCCTCAGTGCTGCCCTCCAGCCATTCTCTGCCCAACCTGTATTTGTGCTCAGGATTGCCATGGGATATCCCTCTCTTCCTCACAGCTCTGCCTTGGGTCACAGAAGTATTAAAAAAACCAAAACCAATCTACTTTTTCGTATTTTACTTTAAGAGTAAGTGCTGCTTTTCAGAAGCATTTTTTCCTCCAAAAGCCCTTCTTCACACAGTCTTCTGCTACCTGGATAGCCAGGTCCAACAGCACACAAGGCTGTAGCTAGCACAGTGCTGGGCGAGCTGCTCGGATTGGCATAAGAAAGAGGCATAAGTACAAGCACATGCCAAAACTGGTGGACAGAAGGGAACAAGAACAAGAACAACAACAACAAGCAACAGGATAAGAATTACAGCAGTCCTACCAAGACATAAAGAAGGTCGGGAGAAAATTTGGGGCTGCCCTCTTCCCACACTCCTGCTGCCACTTAATACCAGCCAGGGACAACACTGCCACAAGCGACAGCGCACACCTTGCAATAAACAGAGGTTAGCACGTCACCTCGTTTGCCAAGCCACACTCTCGTTACAAGGCAGCACTCGTGTTGGCCAAGGCAGCCAAACATCTCTCATGCTTTGGTGAACCTGACACCTCAGCATCTGCACATGACACAAATACTGTCGGTAAAACACGGCAGCCAGCCGCAATCCGAAGGGTTAAACCGCTGCCGGTGCTTCTTGGTCATCTACAGATTGCCTTCCTCGTAGAGTAAAACATCTCACACCTTGCTTGTCTACACCACGTCTGCAGCATGACTTGGAAGAGTAATTACCAGCCAAAATGGGAAACTAAATTATTCCTAGGTTTCCATCACTGAAGTCGCATGTTGATTACGCAAAGTTTTAAGAATAACGCGTACGTATATCTGATAAAACTATGTGCTGATGCTAAAAAAAAACAGCTCCAACATCACTGCGCCTTAGTCGAAACTCTAGGTACTACCATGAACAATTAAAAAAAAACCAAAAACAACAAACAAAACAAACCCAGCCCACCAATTTATCTAATTCAAAGAAAAAACTAAACCAAAACCACCTTACAGGAGTCATTACTCACCTTGATTTTGAAAGCTCTTTTAAATCCGCTGGCGAAAAATCCTCCAAACGGGCCAATTAATGAGGCAAATGTTGAGAGTGCAAAGCTGTGCATCTGAAACGGGTACATATTCACCGTTTCCTACAAGAAAAATAATTAGCACTGTATTTCAATAGGTTTGCTTGTGGGCATTTTAAGCTGAAATATTTTTTAAATGGGGCTGTAGCAGCTCGTATTTCCACAAAGCTCCAGCTTTCCTGACACAAAGTAATACTGCAAAGAAAGAAAAAGCAGACCTACTGTAGAAAGCTGCTGAAAGGCCTCGTCATGTGAACGGGATGATGTATTTGGGGTTGCTAGAGCAGTTAACTTTAACTAATTATGTGGGTTTCAGCCAGTCCTTTGGTTGATCATAACAGATATAACAACTAATTAAGTCACTTTCATCGGGCGCCCCGCTGAAGTGCCTCTACGCAAACGCACGTAGCATGGGAAACAAGCAAGAGGGGTTAGAGATGCCTCCAGGGCTATGATTTTATTGGTATCACAGAGATGTGGTGGGATGACTCCTAGGACTAGAGTGTTGGAATGGAAGGATACAGACTCTTCAGGAAGGACAGACAGGAGAGGCGAGGAGGGAGTGCTGCCCTATATGTCAAAGACCAGCTGGAGCGTGTGTAGTTCCACCTGGGGATGGATGAAGAGCCAACGGAGAGCTTATGGGTCAAAAACTAAAGGGAACACAGGGGCAGGTGACGTTACAGTGGGGCTCTGCTACAGGCCACCTAACCAGGACAACAGAGTGGGTAAGGCCCTCTACAGACAGATAGGAGCAGCATGACATTCACAGACCCTGGTCCTCATGGGGGACTTCAGCCACCCAGATATCTGTTGGAAGGACAACACAGTGAGGGGCACAAGAAATTCAGGAAATTCTTGGGATGTGTCAATGACAACTTTCTTCTTCAAATGGTAGAGGAGCCAAGAGGAGAGAAACCAGGCTGAACCTTGTTCTTACTGACAAGGAGGGGCTGGTGGGGAATGTCAAGCTCAAGGGTAGCCTTGCCTGCAGTGATCACGAAATGGTAGAATTCAAGATCCTTAGGGCGGCGAGGAGGTGCACAGCAAGCTCCATACCCTTCAGGAGAGCAGACTTTGGCCTTTTGGGGGACCTGCTTGGCAGGGTAACGTGGGAAAAAGCACTGGAGATGAGAGGAGCCCAAGGAAGCTGGTTAGTATTCAAGGACCACCTCCTCTAAGCTCAGAAGCAGTGCATCCTGAGAAACAAGTAGTCAGGCAAAGAAGCCAGGAAGCCTCCATGCGTGAACAAGGAGCTCCTGGACAAGCTCAAAAGCAGAAAGGAGGCCTACAGAGGGTGGAAGCAAGGCCAGGTAGACTGGGAGGAATACAGAGAAACTGTCTGAGCGGCCAGGAACCAGATCACGCAAGCTAAAACCCAGACAGAATTAAACCTGGCCAGGGACATCTAGGACAACAAGAAAAACTTCTTAAGTATGTCAGAGATAAAGGCAAGACTAGGGAAGATGTGGGCCCTCCCTGGAAGGAAACAGGAGACCTGGTCACCCAGAATATGGAGAAGGCTGAGGTACTGAATGACTTTTTTGCCTTGGTCTTCACGGGCAAGGGCTCTAACCCCACTGCCCAAGTTGCAGAAGGCAAAGACAAGGGCCATGAGAATGAAGAACCATCCGCTATTAGGAGAAGATCGGGTTTGAGACCATCTGAGAAACCTGAAGGTACACAAGTCTACGGGATCTGATGAAATCCATCCACAGGTGCTGAGGGAGCTGGCAGATGAAGTTGCTAAGCCACTTTCCATTATATTTGAAAAGTCGTGGCAGCCTGCTGAAGCTCCCACTGACTGGAAAAGGGAAAACATAAGCCCCATTTTCAAAAAGGGAAAAAAGGAAGACCCAGGGAAGTACAGGCTGGTCAGTCTCTCCTCTGTGCCAAGCAAGATCATGGAGCAGATCCTCCTGGAAACTCCACTAAGGCACATGGAAAATAACAAGGTGATTGCTGAGAGCCAACGTGGTTTCAGCAAGGGCAAGTCATGCCTGACAAATCTGGTGACTTTCTATGATGGTGCTACAGCATTGGTAGATAAGGAGAGAGCAACAGACATCACCTACTTGGACTAATGCAAAGCGTGTGATGCTGTCCCACATGACATCCTGGTCTCTAAATTGGAAAGACCTGGATTTGATGGATGGACCACCCGGTGGATAAGGAACTGGCTGGATGGCCGCACGCAAAGGGTTGTGGTCAATGGCTCAATGTCCAGGTGGAATCCAGCGATGAGTGGCATTCCTCAGGGGTCAGTGCTGTTTAACATCTTTGTCGGAGACACGGACAGTGGGATGAAGTGCAGCCTCAGCAAGTTTGCTGAAGACACCAAGCTGTGTGGTGCAGTTGACATGCTAGAGGGAAAGGATGCCATCTAGAGGCACCTAGACGGGCTCGAGAGGTGGATCCGTGTGAACCTCATGAAGCTGAACAAGACCAAGGGCAAGGTCCTATACCTGGGTCACAGCAATCCCAGGCACAAATACAGGTTCGGTGGAGAACGTATTAAGAGCAGCCCTGAGGAGAAGGACTTGGGGGTGTTGGTGGACAAGAAGCTCAAAATGACTTGGCAATGTGCGCTGGCAGACCAGAAAGCCAACAGCATCCTGGAAAAGAAGTGTGGCCAGCAGGTTGCAGGAGGTGATTCTGCCACTCAACTCCACTCTGGTGGACCCCACTTGAAGTACCGTGTCCAGTTTTGGAGTTCTAATATAAGAAGGACACGGACCCATTGGAAGGAGTCCAGAGGAGGGTCACCAAGATGATCAGAGGGCTGGAGCACCTCTCCTGTGAAGACAGGCTAAGAGAGTTGGGGTTGTTCAGAGAAGGCTCTGGGGAGACCTTAAAGCAGCCTTCCAGTACCTGAAGGGGGCTACAGGAGAGCTGGGGAGGGACTCTTTGTCAGGGAGTGGAGCGATAGGACGAGAGGTAATGATCTTAAACTGAATGAGGGGAGATTTAGATTAGATCTTGGGAACAAAATTCTTTACTGTGAGGGTGGTGAGACATGGGAACAGGCTGCCCATGGAGGTTCTGGATGCCCCATCCCTGGAAGTGTTCAAGGTGAAGCTGGATGGGGCTTTAAGCATCATGATCTAGTGGGAGGGGTTGGAACTCCATGATCTTTAAGGTTCCTTCCAACACAAACCATTCTACAATTCTACAGTGTACGATGGGACTCTCTAGTCTTTCCTGGCTGTGCTTTTCCAGCTCCATTTCCTGTAAAAAAAGGAGCTTTCCACAAATTCCTAGTATTGCTGAAGTAAGTGGCCTAATGCTCTCCACAAACTTGTCACCTTCACGCAACTCACTGTCACTTCTTTCAAGTGCACTCACAAGACAGATATGTGAATGTTGCACTAGTCTGCCATGCCATCACCTTTGTGTACATACAGCAATTATTAATACTTTTTGGGTTACATTTAAGCAGGTATTGTTCTTCCCAGCCTTTTCAAAGCCTTAACATTTGTTTTGATCTGTTTGAGTTCTTACAGATAAGCCAGACAGACTTTATTGGCAGCAGGTACGTGCTTTCCTTCCTGACACAGATTAGAAAAAAGGAGGGGGACGGGGTGGGTTGGTTGGTTGGTTGTGGTTTCTTTGGTTTTAGGTTTTTTGGTGTCTTCCAAACATAACGCCTGGTCATATTTCTGAGACAGAACATCAGGAATGGAGTAACAGAGGGAAAACCAAAACCAGGCTGCTGGCCAAACAAGAAGATTCAATTTGACTTTCTACAGAGTGCTAAAACTAATTCTCTCCTCAAAAGCCCTTATTAGAGCCTGGCAAAAATACTCCAGAACGGCACATGGAACTACCATCTCTTTTTAGGGTTAACTGATAGCTCTCTATTGGACTGGTACTGAACTTGGAGGAAACGAGGAGATTCCCATCTCCTCGCCCATTACCAAAATACACAATATAGCTGGACACACCACTTGGTTCTGCCTTTATCCCAGTCACCTCCTCTTTGCCCTAAAGGAGGAATAACGACGGGCTGCTTTCTTTCTTATTTAGTATTCTCTTCCTCTTGGATCACCTCTGGAGCCTGCGACTTCAGAAGCTCTGCGTTGTGTAGTAGGGTAATTGATGACCTGATTCCTGACAGGTGAAGATACAACAGTTCACTTAGAAGAATTTCCAGGCTGGGATGTGAGGAAAAGGGTCAGTGACTACATTACATGGAACTACTACTGGTACTCCTGTTTTCACTCGGCACAGAAGTAATGGCACTAATGCACAAGACGCTACGTGGTGAAGAAAGTACGAGCCCGATCCTACAAGCAGTTATTCACTAGCTAAAAAATGGAATGAAGTTCTGCAAGATTACTTCAGCTTGCTACTAATTAAGGCCATAACAAGGCTTTGTCCACTTGCCATAAAAATTGAAAGGCTGCTCTTCAAAAAAGTCTTTTCTACAAAGTGCTTAAGTGACGTCCATTTCCAGCGCAAAGAGGATACAGGTCACAAGAACCCAGGCAGGTTTCCTTGAGTGAGGTAATTTCCTCCAACGGTGCATTTCAACGCTGCTTGGTGACCACCTCCCCTGTCTAAGCAACAGAGTGCCTCATGGAATGGATTCAGTTCTTACCCTTCAAGCCT
Organism: Tringa tobata; assembly: GCA_033628505.1. Classification (NCBI taxonomy): domain Eukaryota; kingdom Metazoa; phylum Chordata; class Aves; order Charadriiformes; family Scolopacidae; genus Tringa; species Tringa tobata. Next base: position 538,975 of record JAHREE010000413.1, on the reverse strand, counting down.
TATCAGCATTCATATCCTTTTCTAAAAAGGTTTAGAAAACCATTCAACCTGGGGAGTATGATTTCAATTTTAACCAAAGCCTTGTTTTTTTTTCCTTACCCATCCCAACACAGCCTGAAGCAATGGTGGCACGGAGTACTTCTTCATCTGAAAGAGCTCTGAAGGTTCGCACTCCGTCACAAATCTGTTGGTTTCACTGTTATATTCCACGGGGCAGACAAAGTACTGATATTGAGCCAAAAAATAGGAAGACTGAAAAGGAAAACAAAGACTCCTGAAACAGGCATTTGTTGTTATCAATCAAAAATCATATTGTAATGGATTGCTTTGTCATCACAAGCTAAGGATAATGAAAATCTTTTTAATAACAGAGACCTAAAATGGAGTAAAATCAGCCTGTTTAAGTTGGAGAATGCCTCAACAAAACAGACAAATGTTCAATGTCCCTAGTGATGATCTCCCAGCTTGTTTTCATATATCTCAGATTCATATCTACTGGACATTTCTGCATTATAAAAATCGCCCAACGTTAGCCATTCATCATTTTTTGCAGTTCATTTCTCCACTAAAACTTGAACTATCACTTCAACCAAGTCTGGCAGTTACGAGTTCTGCTGACCTCCACGATACATTACTTATCAGAACAGTTACTGTACACTGCTATTATCTTCTATGCATACCAGCAGTAGAAACTACTTCTCAGGAAAAACGTCATTATAAAGTATGTAATACAAAAATACTACTTTACAAAGCATAAATAATGTGATTGATAAACTTCAATTTCAAAATAGGTAGGCAACTAATACATAAAACAATTCCAGATATAATAACAGTAATGGCAAAAATGGTCAATATAACCTATTCAGCCTTTCCAGCTAGTCACGAATTGGCAAACTTCTCTAGCCAAAAAGAGCCCCTAACTTGAGATTACCAAATTTGTCCATAATTTTACTTCAGGTAAAACCGGAAAGTTGAAGACTGCACCTATACAAGGGAAGTCCTCTGGTTACTCACAATAAATCCAAATAGAACTGTGGAAAAGAAGCCTCCAATGAACCCTTCCCAGGTCTTCTTGGGAGACAGCTAGGCACAAAAAAAGATAGCGTTAGCCTCAGCAGTTGCATCACTGAACCCTTTCTTATTCTATTTCTGGACATTGTGAAAATTAAGGTTTTTCAAAGGTATGTGTGAAATACTGAATGTCAGGAGATGCAGCAACTGAACATGATAAACAGAGGAGTATGGCTAGGACCTGTCCCAGGCAAGGAGGTTAAGTGTCACAGTTGGGCTGGTACCACCAGGCAGCTTGAGGGAACAGAGAGCTCCTTTCCCATCTGCTGCTGCTGTCTGGAGGCTGCTGTCTGTCTCTGGCCACAGCTGACCTTCTTCAAGCAGAAGACCTGGAAACCTGCACGAGTGCTGTCTTGGAGACCCTCTGCTAGCAAGTGAACATTTAGATAGTGACAGCAGAACGGGTGTTAGACAGCTACTGCTGGGGTTGCTCCTCCAGAGACACTAGCTTCCTGCATGCAGACTGGCAAACTAATACAGCAGGCCCAGAGATCAACCCAACAAGCTATTTTCTTCATCAAATTCTATCACATTTTCAATTTAGGAGCAGTTTTACATCAGAACCAACTAAATACCCAAAAGTTAACATGGCAACATCATGAAAATCATAATTCATGGCTTTCTGTGGGGTCTTGCGTGTTCTACCAGAATAGGAAGATTACTACTTGAGCCCTTCTCAGTACTACGTCAACAAGACCAGACGAGGAATAGGTATATATACTCATTGCAAATTACAGTTTCTGACAGTAAGGATGCAGTTAAACTTGCACATGAAGTTCAAAAAGGAAGTGATCGTAAATGTCGATGTAATGGGCTTGAACTGTATTATACAGTTATATATGTCAATATTACATTCACATTAATCCCAGTTTCCACTTACAAATCTTCAGACACAGGATCGTCAATTTGTTTTCTTAGCACGGATGTGTATCATGCAGTACAGTGGAAAATATTTTTTCCATGAACGTGTTTTTGAACAAGTATCAAAAAATGCTATAAATTGTAAAAGCTTGTTAGTGAGGAGGTGCCTACGTACATACCTTAATTAATGGAGTTCTGCCAAAGAAGAATCCAAAAATGTAAGCGGTAATATCATTGCAGATAACACTTGAAATTGGAACCAGAAACCTAGAGAAAGACATAAAACGTTTCATGGAGAAAAAGAAAAGCTGCCCAAACCCAAGCACAGGACAGAAAATGAAATAGCAGCATTTCTTTCTGGGAAATGTTTCTGTAGTATTTTGAAGGAATTACGTTTCATTACGTGTTCACCTAGTTCCTCCATGAGCAGCATATTTAGCTATGCTGGTTTTAGTCTTCAGCCAATGGAGACCATTACAGATCCACGTTACTTCCAAGTTAAAATATGATTTTGGTGCATGAGCTTAAAAAGTGAACAGGCTGTCTTTGTCCTATCAGACTTGAAGACTGGTACCACAGTTAAGAAGAAATCGACAGATACAAACACGTTAATGTTATTGGTAACACCAAAGCAAGCAAATTCCTTGCAAAGTTTAATGATACCCAAATTAAAAATAAATAAAAAAAGTTTTCCTTTTTTCCCTCCTGTCAGTTTGGAGCAGCCTGTGTTACCTTTCCAAGTGTTCTTTTCATGCAGACAGCATCTGAATTTGTTATTCAAGCCTGTTAACCCCTTCTTTTTCCCTTTTAAAAGCAGGGATGTATTAATAAGCTGAAAGTCAGATTTGGTGGCCATCTGCCAAATTGCCTAGCACCAGTGGAAATAAGAAACAGTAAGCTAGCAAGGTAACTGGGTTCAGTTTTTGGCACATGAACATGATCACTACGAAAAGAATCTGTTTATACAAACTTTGTCAAAGGCTTTGGGTTTTCTTTCTAACCATAAGCATGTATTTTCTGCAATAATCTCTCCAGTTGCACATGTATCAGGAAAATAAAAAGAACATGCAGTATTATGTCCTTGGAAGAACACAAATCATCTTTTACGTGCTGCTGCTTCCTTCGTTCTCAACTTGTAATCTACCCTGTCCCTAAAGAAGTGAGGAGTGGGAAAACACACCTGCTCTTTGAGGAGCGGTCTTAAGTAATAAAGTTTAACTGCGTCACCAGAATTTAATATATTGCTGGAAATGGGGCATTAAGATGACCCAGCAACATCCAAGATTTAAACTCTTAAAATATTTTAAGTAATCTGATTTTATCTGAACAGGGAAGGCGGCCAGATTGGGGATTTCAAATTAAATGGTCTAACTTAAATAGCTCTGAGAAAAAAGAATTGCTGGATATTCATCCATTCAGCAAAATGCTACGGGAACTATTTGACCAAGCATGCAGGCAATCCTATACCTCGCAACTAAATGGGGTGGCTTCTCAAAACTACCATACTTGTAGTTGCCAATCCAGTTAAAGAGGTTTCTGCTTCCTTCCTTTCCTGTATCCTTTACCTCATCGCTCCCAATTCCTCCGACTCCCCCTTCCGACTAGACATTGATGCTCCTTAATTTGTGCTGCTTTAAATGTTCCCACAATTATTCCCTAAGCAGATCTATGTAAAAGAACCAACCTCTCAATGCAATAGAGTTACAAATGGATTTATTGCTGTCCCCTTACCAGATCATGCCTTCAAAGAGATTTTGGATGACAAGATGGGATTGAGTTACAGTGATCAGCAAAGTGACATGAGTCCATGCGAACTGTTAACAATGCAACAACACAACAGTTAGTGAAAACACCAATCTGTACACCTCGATAAATACCAGCGTGTCAGCTAGAGGAACTACTTAGGAGCTCACAGGAAAGACCACTTCTAGTGACAATGCAAGAGATGTGTGCATACAGTATATCACAAGTTAGCTAGCTTCCTGAAGCAATTACCGAAGCTTTCACAGGTTTCCCCATCACTTACCTCCGCCCAGAATTTTTTAACCTGCAGTTTAACATCTGATTTTATAAGACATACACCTTGAGCATGAAAGCAGCAAAGAAATGTAAGCAATGTGATATTCTGTATATACATACAACAGACACGTTAGAACCGCAACAATAAAATGGTAATGAGCTGCTCATGAAAGGGTCACGTTACACAGATGTGGATATCTCTCATAACAGAATACCAGTCCTCTTAGGAAACATGAAAATTCTCAAGATTAGCAAAAGCAATGTGTTAATTTTTATGCACAAGATCATTTCAACAGTCATTTTCCCTCCATATTACTGTATGTACTTGGGTGTTTATTCTGTAGCGCCAATGTACAAAACAACTGTTTCCAAACAGTTTACCAGTAAAAATTCTACAATAGATTTTATTTCCCAAAAACTTTTAAGTCAGTAAGTGGTAGTTTTTTCCAAGAAACACCAAATTTAAGCACTCTAAATGTCTGGGCGATTTAACATTTGGAATATCCTACTGTTTTAATTCTCTTCTCACGTGTGTTTTCCTACAGCAGCCAGTGTCTACTTCCAGTTACGACAGCTCAAGAAGGCTGAAGGGGCAGGGGGGGCTGCAAGAACTGACTAAAAGTTTCTGAAAAATATTACCTGCTGGTTAATGAAAGCCTTTCTGCAGCAAAATGTTTAGTATTTGTGCAGCCGTCAAGGAACACCACCTAAAACCAAATGGCTACTCCCTTTGTCTGTTCAAACACTGTGTTGCCACACAGCGGATACGTGACTTCCCTCTCTTTTACTGCAGTTCTTACCTGCTCACACCTTAATGTTTTCTGGGCAGGTACCAAGTCATATGACTGACACTACATTTTTTTTTCTGCCTTCTTTTCAGAAGGGGAAAAAAAAAAAAAATCATGGAAAATTAATATATTTACCTTGTGCCAATCTGAAGATGAGGACTTTTTTTTTTTGCAGATTAGAAGATAAAGACCACCTCTCCTAGAAAAGCTGCATCTCCCCGTCAGATAAGTTCTCCCACAAACAGGGTAAGTTTTTTTTGAGTAAGAGTTTTGTTCTTTTTTACATGCTCATAACAGGGCTCAGCTAAGTCCTGGTCTAGAATTAGGGATCCTCAATGGTAAAGTGCTACCTAAAGCACTGTAGAAAGGGAAGGGTTAACTACACCCCCAGAGAGAGCTATAGGAAATCTTTAAGGTTGTGCAATGCCCTGACTGCTCAAGCTCTTTAAAGATAGAAGCCATGCTGCATTACCCCTTTACTGTTCCTTCTAGCCATTTCTATATAGAAGTGGGGGGTTTCACTGGGGTTTTTTGAGTTTGTTTTGGTTTGGATGGGTTTTTTTTTGTGGTGTGGTTTGTTTTGTTTTTTAACATGTGACGTAACAAAATTAGAAAAAGGTTCATGCTCTTGATTAGTTATTGTGCTGTTTGTTAAGTGGCCAAATACAAGAGATGAGAGCAGCGTTTTCTTTTAATAGATCTATTGAGCACAGCAGAGCTGCAAACCTGAGCTGCTGTTAAAAGTCACAGAATAAATCTTCCACGTGGGGGTTAAAACCAAGTTCCCTTCATAGCACTTCAGTGGGGCCTCTGCAAAGTAACACTTGAGTCACAAGAACCACTTCCCACCCTAAACTATTTGGCTTCGGATCCGGGAGGGAGATGCACACCCCTTTTTCTCCAGGAATCTCTTGGGTTAAGGGAAACATATCACATTGTATATACACAAAGCCTCACCGATGACAGCTTGTATGGACTAAAAGGCCACATGCCATGATATAATAATAATAAGCTGCAAGGTGAGCGGATACCAAGCAGCCCAACGCTGCTTGATTTCATGCCACCGTGGGTTTAAGCACATTTTCCACACCCCTCTTCCAAGCTATTTCGTGAACGTGACTGTTTCTAGTGACATTCATAATGTGAGTGACCACAGCAAAGTGGATAATACACACCATGTAAAACTGCAGACGATAATGTTTCTTCACTAAACTCAAAACAAATATGCAGAAGCCTGTAAAACAAAGCAAGTGCAGTTTGTACCATCTTATATTTAATTACACCGAACTGTGATAGACCAGTAATTCTCTTCTTTTGAAGCAGCTTTTAATCCCTCTGCTGCAAGGAGCGTTTGCTTGTATTCGGTAAAGCGTACATTGGAATTATTCTCATTAGACCTTTAGTTAACAACAGTAAAGAGCATCTATTTCATTACTTGCAAGGTCCCATCATAGGCATCAATTTTTCAGGGAGGAGACCATCACCTCTAAAGACCACTCAAAAACCAGGCCGACGAGCTGGTTTTGAATAATTAATGGAAATAATTGAAAGGAAAAAGACCAGCTTGCCCCTTTCCTCCAGGCAGGCACACGGCTGCATGCAACACAAGAAGGAACTGCAAGCATTGGAGAAATCAACTGACTAAAAGAAACATTCTGGGGGACTACCAGAGCATCTCTTCTCCCTTAGGACAATCTCCCACGCCAGGAGGGTCAGAGGCTCTCAAAAGGCCCTTAACTCTGGGGACAGCCCCCAGTGACCCCCCGATCCCAATGCTACAGCCACCAAGAGGCTCTGCTGTGCTCTTCCTCCTGCTTTTGCTCACAACTGGCTTGTCTCACCTCTCCCCTCACGATGTATTATTTAAGTTAGTTTCCTCATGCCAAAGACAGCTGAAAAAGGTCAACTCTTGCAAAGCTGGTTTCATGTTTGTGATCTAAGAACCAATTAGAATTTTTATTTGGCTTAAAAAAACCCCAACAAAAACAGTAGACAGACTGACAGTTCATCATTAAAATCAGGGGGTTTAATATATTTTTTACAAGTATTTGTGCCATAACAGTCTCCTGTTCCTTAGGCCAGTCTGTGTCTTCCATTGATTTAATTTTAGGCTCAAGTAATATTAACTGCATTGCTGAAAACACCATGGACTGTACTTACATGTTCACAAAGCAATACCCCAACAAGACTGCCAGCTTATGTCTCTTCTTGCTAGACAAGAGGTTTTAAAAAAAACTCTGTCTTTGGATAGGGAGGAAAATCTATGCATGAGGCAAGCACCCAAACATCTTGCAGACAAAATAAAGCCTCAGGCATTTTGAATAATCAGTTTAAAAGATATTGGTCAATCTTGCTGCTGTAGACCTAGCAGAACACTTGCACAATAAAACTTACACATAGGAGTTATCTCCACAGACTGCCAAAATAGCATTCGTGTATTCAGGTACTGAGCCTCAGCTCTTCAGTGATCTAAATTAATTCATGCCAACTTCTCTTGAGCACTATTAGCTCAACTTTCTCAAGATCACCTACTTATTTAGGCTGCTTTTCTCTTCTTCTCAGTGAATACAAAATTTACATTCATCTTTTCCCAGGAAAAATAGAACAGCGAGCAACAAGATTCCTCCAACATCAAGAGGAAAAAGAAACTGAAAGCGCATAAAGCTGGGAAGCAATTAATTTCTTTTTTTTTTTTTAAGAAATAAGCACAGAAACAAATGCAGCACAAAGGTCTTTCATTTTTGCAATTTCCTATGCTTACCTGTTAAATAGAGAGCAAAAGATATAAACCTGTGGTAACGAATTAGGAACTGAAGCTGTTCTCTCCTCTGAACAAAGGTGGCGAAGTAATCAGCTACAGTCTCTCCATAAAAGAAGTAGTTCACACAAAGTAAAAAGTACCTACAACATACAACAGCTAGGAGTTATTTTAACAAGATAAAAGATATTTAAATGTCATTCTCAAAAACAAAACAAAGAAACACCACAGAAGGCAAAACAGAAGGGTAGAGAAGACACGCGGGAAAAATAAAATTCAAGTATAAATCCGGTCTTATACTTCTGGGTCGGCGTCTCCTCTGATAAGTCAATTTTTTTAATTTACTTATTCTAAAGCAACCACACTAGAAAAATGAATACATTTTGCAGGATACGTTGGAAAATTTATTTTATCCTTAACTATGCTACTGAATACTCCAAACCTGTGTAAGTCATTTTCAGATATCCTAAAAGCAGAGATGAAGTATCTGCTATCATTGACACCGACACAAGCCGTTCTGCATATTCTTTTCCTGTACCCTGATAAGGGCAGTGTGCAATTTCTGCCTTACAAACAGGGAAAAAAATACTTGCATAACGAATCCTCTGGGATTATAGGACAATGAATCCGACATGGGGCTTGAGGATCTGAACATAAATATACTTTTGCCATCCGGCCAGAAGATTCTTATCTGAAAGGGTTACTGTTGCATCTCCTGCTCCACTCCACCACGCACTCTGCCTTTTAGCTTTCTTGACAGCAAAAATCATACAGGGTTAAATCCATCAACTAACTAGAAAATGCAGCTATTACTACAACTATTTCAAAACAATTTTGTGGGAGAATGTCCACACCCGACGTTGAACTGAGTTAAAATGTCACCTTCAGCCATCTCGTTTTGAAGGATGGTCAAAGAAATTCCTTTCAGTCAAAACAGTCAGTATGCAAGTATTCTGTCAGAGGTTTTCATACATGTGAATCTTCATGGTTGGAAAGGACCTCTGAGACCACCGAGTCCAACCATACACACACAAAAGACAAGTGCCATGTTTCTCCAGGGATGGTGACTCCACCACCTCCCTGGGCAGGCCCTTCCAGTGCCTGACCACCCTCTCAGGAAAGTCACTCGTCCCAAGATCTAACCTAAACCTCCCCTGCCCCAACTTCACACCATTTCCTCTGCTCCTGGCATTATTCCCTTGGGAGAAGAGGCCAACCCCCACCTCTCTACACCCTCCTTTCAGGGAGCTGGAGAGGGCAAGGAGGTCTCCCCTCAGCCTCCTCTGCTCCAAACTAAACATGCCCAGTTCCCTCAGCCTCTCCTCACAGGACTTGTTCTCCAGACCCCTCACCAGCTTGGTGGCTCTCCTCTGGACACGCTCCAGCCCCTCAATGTCCTTCTTGTGGCGAGGGGCCCAGAACTGAACCCAGCCCTCGAGGTGAGGCCTCACCAGTGCCCAGTCCAGAGGCACCATCACTGCCCTACTCCTGCTGGCCACGCTGGTCCTGACACAGGCCAGGATGCTGGTGGCCTTCTTGGCCACCTGGGCACACTGCTGGCTCCTGTTCAGCCGGCTGTCCACCAACACCCCCAGGTCTTTTTCTGCTGGGCACCTTTCCAGCCACTCTGCCCCCAGCCTGTAGCGCTGCAGGGGGTTGGTGTGACCCAAATGCATACAAATTCAGTTACTCAACTTTCTAGAGCGAAGTCACAATGGGATCTCAACTGCCAAGGCATCACTCAACACAAACCAATAAATAGCAAATCCAAAATCACTAAGAGAGGCACCTCTCTAGGCAACATACTTTTCATCTTATTACCAAAGTCAGCCACAGAAGATGGCTATGATTCGAGACTGTATTTCCAGGTAGTCTCAGAGTGATCAGTACTCATTCTCTTCCTCCCCAAGAGATATTAATTCTCATTTTGCAAGGCTTCACATCTCTGCATAAGTCAAATAATTGATGTTCAGACTAACAGAATTCTCTTATCTCATTGAAATGTCTTAATATTTAGCCTCAGGGCAAGATGTTGGACTGAAAGGAGCTTTGATGTTACCTAGTGCTGCACTGCGGAGGAGTTCATTTTGAGCTCCACATACAAAAGTGACAGTGGTCACCTGCAAAAGTAGGCTAAGTGGCAAAGTGCACATTTTCTCTTCTAAAAATTTTGGCAAGACCACAGAATAATTCATGTATGAGTTTGCCCTAGCTGTACAACCAGAAGCCACAGACTAAAGCTGACAATAAATGATGAGGGGCCTGGAGCATCTCTCTTACAAGGAGGGGCTGAGGGACTTGGTCTTTTTAGTCTGGAGAAGACAAGGCTGAGGGGGGATCTGATCAATGCTTAGAAATACTTCAAGGGAGGGTGTCAAGAGGATGGGGCCGGTCTTTTGTCAGTGGTGCCCAGGGACAGGACAAGAGGAAATGGGCACAAACTTGAACGTAAGAAGTTCCAGCTAAAGATGAGGAGGATCTTCTTTGCTGTGAGGGTGGCAGAGCCCTGGCAGAGGCTGCCCAGGGAGGTGGTGGAGTCTCCTTCTCTGGAGACCTTCCAAACCCGCCTGGACACGTTCCTGTGGGACCTGCTCTGGATGGACCTGCTCTGGCAGGGGGTTGGACTAGATGATCTCCAGAGGTCCCTTCCAACCCCATGTGATTCTGTGATCAGTCCCTTGGATAACCCAGGAGTGACCAGAGAGGAACTGATTAGCATTTACAGAAGAGCCAACAGCAAGAATCCACCACATTACACAGTAAAGTTGCTTCCAGAAGTGAAGATGCAATGTGACAAGAGACAGAGTATAACCTGGGTATATCGATTCCTTTAAAAACCAAGGCCAACACAAAAACAAAACAACACAACATAGGTCATGTCTGAAGAATTATGTCCCTAAGCACCTTAGAGACTTCATGTGCCCAACACCTTCCCATAACGCTGAGTCTAACCAACTTCTATCCAACCCTAAATAAGCCAGACATTGTCACAAGTATCCGGGATTTGCCAGAAAAAATAATCTCATCTTTCAGAAGATCCCCCAATGCTATATTTATGCAGTCCTATGATTAGGTGCACAATTGGAAAGGTTTTAAAACTTGTGTTATTATTTTTATTCTCTATGTGCACGAAGAGGAGCCTTTAAGGTACCTGTCTTATTTATTTCTTGTGCAAGGTTAAAAGCCTAAAAAAAAAAATATAATAAATTAAATCAAAGCAGTTCAGGTAACACATATCAGGTGATTATTTGGCTATGTACGTTTTTAGATGGCTTACACATGCTCAATTCTGACTTGAAGCATATATGCATGCATACGTATATGTGTATATATATACATATTTATAACAAGGAAAAAACCAAAGTAGGAAAAAGGCCAACTGACTTGTCCAAGTTCACATGTAGAAGAAAACTACAGAATCCTGTATTAGAGGCAGATACCAAGTTTTATGTCCGCACATGACCTACAAAGCTGTCGTTCCACCAAGACAAGATATGAAGAACATGAAGATTTAAGTTTCACATCCCTACTTATTGATGTTTTTGTTTACTACTCACCAGCTGAGGGATCTAAACCATGGTAAATCATATGAGTGGTAGACTCTGTAACCTATAGTAATGATTTCATGGTAACACTTCACTTGGATGCTTAAGACCTAAAATAAGAGAAATAAAAAAAACTATGTAAATATGCTGCAGTTGTTTCTTAAAGGCAGAAAGTAGTACTACAACCTGCATTAAGGGGAGAAATTATTCTGAATTCAAATTCCATGCAGAAAACTTCAAGTCTAAGGAAAATTAAAGCACCATTTAACACCCCCTCCCACCCCCAAACCATTAGGCATGCTGAGAAAAATGACATTGGGCTAGCTGGAAGAATGTGTTCGTGAAATGAGGAAAACCTCCTGACTTTTCTTCATTAGAACAGTTTGGCAGCAGCAGTCTTTCGACTTCCCGCAAAGAAGGCTATTCTATTTTCTTTGGCTGTTTTATCTTTAAATGTAGTTTAAGAAATATATTCTAGGCTCAATGGAAAAAACCGGCTGCGCAACGCAACTTGGACACCCAGGTCTTCCACTTGCAAGCATCTCATTAAGGGCAATTAGCATTGATGATTAGAAGCAAAGCTTGTCTAACCCAGGTCTGAATGTCACACCCTCTACTACCTTCGTTTTACTTTGCTGATCTCACTATTTCAGCGCTTGCCCGTGCAAGTCTGGTAGGACGTCCTGGCGGAGTCTCCTTGGGAGCCCAAAGACTGAGAGTTTTGTCTAATCCAGAGTCACCAAGCAGATTGCCCTGCCCAGATATCAAGTGTTGCCAAACACAGGTCACCAGTAATCCCATGCAGAGGCAGGGGTAAGAACCTACCCACACCGATTGCGCGTGTCGGCACGTTGGTTTTGCAGTATTCTCTCACCACCTGCCTTCACGAGTAAACTTCACCTTGTTCAACGTGTGAACACAGTTTAAAACTGTCACACACCACCTAATTGAGTTACTTTTGAAGCTCTCCTACCTCTTTCTTCTGGTTGGCCTAAATTATAAAACTGAAATTCCATATGGGAGACCAACATTAAAGGACTGCACCTTACAGTGAGAAAGGACATTGGGGTCCAAAGTCATGGAAGCTTGTGCCAGTTACTTTAGTAGCAGGCAAACATAAAACATGACTCTCAACTTTGTAGAGCAGTCTCAGGGCTTGTCCTCCAAAATTCCCTAGATTACCCTTCCTACAAGTCTCTGGGCATCTTCAGTTTCAGTATTAAGATTTGGTATTAGCATGACAACTCTTGTATACGTGTGAGCTACTTGATTCCAGTGAAATGAAATAACTAATGAATAAAACTGTTTTTTCCCCTCCATTCTTCTTTTCACACAGTCTCAACTTTATCAACAGTTTATTATATTAGAAGACAGATTTTTTTGCTGTACAGTACAACAGAGAAAAAACTCTATTCTGATTCTATATATTAACTTTAATTACTTTTTGGTTCACCTCTTGATAGCTTTGCTCATGATTGCAATCTCAGAGCATACCATAAATATACCAAATCACGCTGCAAATTGATTTGTTCCTATTTCTTCGTTATCATCATTCTCAAGTGTAACAGACTAATAAAGGAAGGACTGGGAAAAAATATCTCTCTGCAATGATCAACCATTTAAAGAGGCTTTTTTTGTTGTTTCTCCATATACAAAAAAGGAAAATCCTCCACCAATGAAACAATTAATTACTAGTTTTGTACATCATTCATCTGAAACCAGGAAATATAAACCAGACTAATTCAGACGTAGAGACTATAATGCAGACTGCAATCCTGATGAAACAGTATTTCTCAAGACAAAACAGGGGAAAAAAAGGGAATTTATGACCTTTGGAAGAAGGGGCAGGCAACTCAGAAGGACTACAAGATGTCGTGACGTTATGCTGGGAGAGGGGCCAAAGCCCACATAGAAATGAATCTGGCTTCTGCCGTAAAAGACAATAAAAAATATTTCTATAAATAAATTAGCAACGAGGGATAAGGAGAAGCTCCGTCTTTTATTGGATGCAGGGGGAAAGATAGTGACAAAGCATGAGGAAAAGACTGAGGTACCTAATACATTCTTTGCCTCAGTCTTTAACAGTAAGGCCAAATGTTCGTAGGCTAGCCAGCCCCCTGCTCTGGAAGGCAGAGCAAAATGAAGCCCTGATAATCCAAGGATTCAGCTGAAGGAACTGAGGGAGCTGGAGGAAGTGCTCACCAATCCACTTTCCATCAGTTACGAGCAGTCCTGGCTAATCTGGGAAGTCCCAGATGTCTGGAGCTTAGCAAATCTGATGCTTATCTACAGGAACGGCCAGAAAGAGGATCCAGGGAACTACAGGCCTTTCAGTCTGACTTCAGTGCCAGGGAAGGTTATGGAGCAGGCCATCTCAAGTGCCATCACACAGCACGTACAGGGCAACCAGGTGATGAGGCCTAGTCTGCATGGGTTGAAAGGCAGGACCTGCTTGACTAACCTGATCTCCTTCTATGACAACATGACCCGTTTAGTGGATGAGGGAAAGGCTGTAAATGTTGTTTATCTGGACTTCAGTAAAGCCTTTGACACCATTTCCCACAGCATTCTCCTGGAGAAACTGGCTGTTCATGGCCTGGATTGGTGTGTAAAAACCTAGCTGGATGGCCAGCCCCAAAGAGTTGTGGTGAATGGAGGGAAATGCAGTTGGTGGCCCATCACAAGTGGTGTTCCCCAGGGCTCGGTATTGGGGCCAGTTCTGTTTAATATTTTTTTCAATGATCTGAATGAGGGGATCAAGAGCACCCTCAGTGGGTTTGCAGATGACACCAAGCTGTGCAGGAGTGTTGATCTGCTGGAGGGTAGGAAGGCTCTGCAGAGGGATCTGGATGGGCTGGATCAATGGGCTGAGGCCAAAGGCATAAGGTTCAACAAGGTCAAGTGCTGGGTCTTGCACTTGGGTCACAACAACCCCCTGCAATGCGCTGTTTTGAAGAAGAGTGGCTGGAAAGCTGCCCAGTAGAAAAGGACCTCAGGGTGTTGTTAGACAATCGGCTGAATATGAACCAGCAGTGTGCCAAGATGGCCGAGAGCATCCTGGCCTGGATCAAGAACAGTGTGGCCGGCAGGACCAGGGAAGTGATTGTCCCCCTGTACTGGGTGCTGGTGAGGCCCCACCTTGAATACTGTGTCCAGTTTTGGGCCCCTCACTACAAGAAAGACATTGAGGTGCTGGAGTGGGTCCAGAGAAGGGCAATGAAGCTGGTGAGGGGCCTAGAACACAAGTCTTATGAGGAATGGCTGAGGGAACTGGGGTTGCTTAGTTTGGAGAAAAGGAGGCTGAGAGGAGACCTTATCACTCTCTACAACTACCTGAAAGGAGGCTGTAGCAAGGTGGGTGTTGGTCTCTTTTCCAAAGTAGGAAGCAATGGGATAAGAGGAAATGGCCTCAAGTTGCACCAGGGGACATTTGGATTGGATATCAGAAAGCATTTCTTCACTGAAAGGGTTATCAAGTATTGGAACAGGCTGCCCAGGAAAGTGGTTGAGTCACCATCCCTGGAGATATCTAAAAGATGTGTAGATGTGGCACTTGGGGACACGGTTTAGTGTTGGACTTGGCAGGGTTAGGTTAACAGTTATACTTGATCTTAGAGGTCCTTTCCAACCTAAATGACTGTATGAACAGCAAAAGGTGTTTCGCAGGAGGTTGTGAAAAAAGTAAAAGCACATTTTGATAGTTAAACTTAGAGCAAAAAAATCAAAGCAGTTACCCAGAAATACCAATTTCAGTGTTTTAGAAGCCACAACCCGTGACTTCGAAAAATAGACTTTGCTGTGACTGCGAAAAATAGTTAAACCAGTATTCAATAAAAATACCAGCAATAAAAATGAGGGAAAGAAGCAGTGAGGGCTGACTAGGTATGCAGGGTGTATGATTTTTATTTTTTTTTTTTCTTTACTTCATGACCTAAGTCATGGCACTTTATCTCTGTACCTAAGAAAGGGATCTAGCTCCCTTCTACAGATAAACCCAAGGCCACAAGGCAGAAGCAGGGTATTAATGGAACACGCCTGAGGAAAGCCGTTCAGTGCCAGTCACGGAGAGCAGACCAGAGCTGCCTGCTTTCCTTAGCCTCAAAAATGAAACTCTCGTGTCTTCATTTTTGGGGGGATGGTCAGTGTTTTCGGCTGGGTTTATTTATTTATTTATTTATTTAAACCTCAAAGAATGTTATATGAACTGGACAAGGAAATGGATGACAGTAATTTAGTAAACTTCAAGGAAACAATCATTCAACTTCTTAGAGTTACTGTAAGTAAAGTAACTATTAAATTCCTACTTTATTAATTAATATTAAATTCCTACTTTAAAAAAAGAAAGTGAATTACAGTATATGAGAAGTCCTTAATCCACAAGGCCCAGATGTGAATCCGTCCACTGCTTTTCAAAAGTATTTACATTTACACAAATAAGAGACAAACTGCTCTGAATTGTCTATGCCGTTTGCTTCCAGCTGCCTTAGGCACGATGAAAAAAGAGATCAAGAAACTCTTGGATGGCAGAACGTATTAAAACAAACTTACCAGAAGCATCAGCATAAATGATCCCAGGTATATGATTAAAAAAAAACCAGAAATCATAGCTAGAGTGAGAATTCCACGAATCCACCAATTTTTCCATCTATTTAAAAAAAAAGACCAAAAAAAAAAGAGAGAATAAAAAGCAAGCAGTTAAAAATGAAAATAAATACCACTTCTTTTACTAACTAGAGATTAAAGTGGATTAGAAACAGTGGGAGTTCCAGAAAATTTCATGCTTAGTAAAACACATACCCAGAAATACAGAATCAACCAATTATCCAACTAAACAGGAGACACAGTAAAAGAAATTAGTTAGCCACCTTTCATCTTCCCCAGCGCTTCCCTCCCAAACATCATTTGCAATTAAATGGATCAACCCCATATTGAACCTGCTTTGACAATACATCAGGACCCTCAAAAAGCATCATATAATCAGTAAGACTGATGGGGGCCCAGCCATGTCAAGCCTTACATATGTAAGTCATACAACTTCCTTTCAGGTAGCTGTAGAGGGCTATTAGGTCTCCCCTCAGCCTCCTTTTGTCCAGACTAAGCAACCCAGCTCCCTCAGCCACTCCTCCTAAGACTTGTCCTCCAGACCCCTCACCAGCTTCGTTGCCCTTCTCTTGACACACTCCAACACCTCAATGTCTTTCTTGGAGTGAGGGGCCCAAACTGAACACAGTATTCGAGGTGCAGAATACCTTCTGTGAACAAATGAGTTCTATTTCAAAAAACCCAAACAAGTGGGAAGTCTTTGTTAGGTTGTTTCTTTTTTTTTTGCAATTTCTATTGCAAAATGTTTTTTCCCCACACCCTCAACCCCTGCCCTTAAATGCCAGTATCAAGAAAAATCCAGAGCCCAGATCATTTTAAAAAGTTAATTTAAAAAAAGCTCATCACTTACTTCAATTCTACCATGAAAATGTTTCTAGTTATCAACAGTCTGCATTTTATTGCTCATATTACTTTTAAGTTTTTCTTCTCTTTTGTCTCTGTTTTTCCCTTCAAGAATTTTTCCTCTAAAAGTACACCAAACAAACTAATCACAACACATACAGCTTAAAGACATTCTTTCTAATGTTTTGTTTTGTATCAGGCTTATGCTTCCTCGCTGCATCAGGAGATACATCTGATTCAGGGGATACTGCTAGTTTTTCATCATATTCCAGTTTTAATGTGAACTTCAACATTATTAATTTGATTTTCAAGGATGTTATTCATCGGCAGGTTAATGGCAGCTAAAGCCATTAATTGGATTTGCCTTAAGTATCAGAAGGAAGGCACAATGGGCTTTATAGCAATAGATGCATTATGTTCCTTTATGAAGTGGGCTACAGAGTAGCAGCTCGCTCCTTATGGCATATCTGTAGTGAGCAATACTAGTAATTTAGAAGAATCAAATTTCCCTTAAGAATAATGTTAAAACACAGTATCTTGAGGGTGTTAACAAGTGCAGCACAGCTTCGGTAACAAAGACAACAAGGTCCAGAACCTAGGAAGCCACCTGACAAGTTTATTGTATCTCCACTGGAAAGTTACTGATACTATTTCCTCTAAAGGCCAGATACAAAGAATTCAGATACAAATATTTCTGAGAGTTCCAGTCCAACTCACTCTTGTGCCTTATGACAACAGCTCTGGTGGGACTGCCAGTTACTAAAGAAACGGGTAACTTTGAATCTAGCATTCATAAAGCACCAAGAGTTTAATTTTGCACTCAAAGCACCTTTGTGCAAACACTCCAATGAAGAATTTCAAGCACATGAAACAGGAAAGGTTTTGCCCGCACCTCTTAGATGCAGGCTTTAAGGCATCCCTTTGGAACAAGTCTGATTTGGAGACCTAAGACTTCCACAACATTTAATATGGTAAGAGAACTCTGAAAACGACAGGAACTAGATACTCTGTGCAGTGTGATGGCAGTAGAGAACATCACATCTGCTCACAGCTGGTGCAGTTGCCCAAGGAAGTGGTTGAGGCACCATCCCTGGAGGTATTCAAAAGACAGGTTGACATAGTGCTTGGTGACACGGTTTAGTGATGGTTTTTTATCAGTTAGGTTGATGGTTGGACAATATGATCTTAAAGGTCCCTTCCAACCTAGACAATTCCATGATTCAATGCATGTTTATGGCTCCCAACATCACAACAGAAACAGACAACAAATTAGAAAAGGAGCAAGTAAAAAAACCTGCAGTTTCACACTGGTACTGGAGATACCTATTGGAGATCAGTTTTTTTACAAGGACTTGGAAGTTTTTAATTGTTGTCTGGATTGAAAGTCCTCCTTCTGACTCTTGCAAGACCTAAGTTGCATCTAAAATATACATTGTGTATTGCTTGGTTTTTTAAGTTGAGCATAAGGTATACATGATACCAAAAAACTATCTAGTAAAACGAATATGTGTATGTCATCTATCACACACCTAAATGCTCTTTCATTGCATTAGTGAAAAAAAAAATGTAATGTGAATTGCCACCTCCAAAGGGCTTGATTGATCAAGCATTGTAAAGGGATTTTATTTAAAAAAAAAAAAAAATCATACTAGGAACTTTATTCCTTAGCCTCCATGAATACGCAAGTCCCCACGATTATCTGTACAGATAAACACACACCCCATATTTGCTAGTCCTTAAGCTCCTGTGAAGAGGGGTTGGAGGCAGAAATCTAGGTTTGAAAAGACATGGCAGGGAAAAATTAAACATTGCTTTGAAAGGTAGGAAAATAAAAGCTGTGTTGTATTTAACTGTAAAGAAATGTTTTGGAAGTGGAAATGCTGTCACAAGAAGTTCACCCAGAGAATTTACACCTCTTTCCTTTTCATTTATACACAAATACTGCCCTCCCTTAACCTTGGATGTAAGAAAGCAATTTATAATAACCCCCAGAAATAGTTATTCTGGACATCAAAACCAATTACTATTCTTTACCTCATTTTACTGCAATGCTTAGACTGAGCAATGGCAAATGTTTACATAAACTGTAGCTAAACACTGCAGCCATGAACTTAGAAATGCATGCAATGGGAAATCTTCAGGTATATGCAAAAAGTATTACACCAAAGTTACTATCAAATCAATGACATGCAGTTAAAATTTATCCACGAATTTTCATTTGTATCATATGAAATTTAAAACTGCAGTACGATCTGTAAGAATGAAAACTGCAACATAATCCGTAACAATTTTAGCCAGCAGCTGTTAAATTTGAGAACTGTTTGGTTTACTATACCTGGCAGACAAGCCTGACAAAGCCCTTTTGAGGATTTCTGGAGTGCTGTCTGTTGGTGGAGGAACATCAGGAATATCTGAATCATTTCTAAGATCCAACTCGCCAAGTCTTTCGTCCACATCCACTTCCTATGACAAAAAGAAAATCAAAACCACAACACACAAGATTATTAGTTATTATGTCAGAAAACAGCATTCAGATCATAAACATGACTTCAGGAACTGATAATATCCACATTACCTTCTAAAAACACAATAATGGCATACTAGTGAAACTGCAGATATAGGAGACAAATGTATCCCAATAACTGTTTGTAAGAAGGCCAGTACTCGGATGTTGCGACATTACCTGCTGCACTCAAGAAACTTCACATTCTAGACACTTTTTCAACCCTCATACATAAACATGAGGATATATGTTTCCAGAAATACTACAGCTGACACAGAACACACGAGTTTAACAGAAATACCCAGCCCTCTAACATATTTCTTTACCTACATCTCAAACTAACCTTTTATGGAATAAACCATCAGAAGACCCTTCTCCTTAAGTAATGTTTAGAAAAAAAAAACAACAGGGAAATGGAATGCATGGAAAAACAGTCCCTTTGTACAATGAAACGAGGTTGCTGGCACAGTCTCATACATACATACGCTAGGGCTTGGATCTTCCAGCTTGAAAAGAATGATCCCAAAACAAACTGTGAAGTGATCAACTGTCCCATGGCCACAGTATTACTCATATTCTTCTATGTCTCCAACACTACAGTTGTTTCTGCAGTATTCACTAATGACCACCCAGGCAAACATCACCTAGACAGACCATGTTTCTAACCCAAATGCGAAATAGGTAGTACATATATTTGGTGACAATGTACAAACTGTCACCAATGGTAAGAGTAGACCGCCAAGATTATTTTTCCCTCGGTTAAAAGCCAACGCTAAGGGTGCCGATGATTTACTTCACTCATTCTAATGACACAAACACCCAAACACCACAATCTGGGGAGTCAGGGCTGTACTCAGTGTACTGACACAGCAGTAAGGCAGAGAGCTGTTTCTAGCTCAGTGGCTGGCTCTCTTGAGACCTGAACTTCCTCCTGATCTCCCTGACTTGCCTCACCTCCTTACAATCCCAAACAGCTCCTGGCCTGCCCTACTGCCACAGGGTCAGCAGTTCTTAACAGCTCTGGGGACTGTGAAGTAACTCTACTTGAAAACTTTTTTTCATCACTGCTGCTATTTCTCAGTCCCCCTCTCTTTCCAGCTTCCTCACTGCAGATCTCAGTTCTTTCTCCTTAATCAAAATGATTGCTTTTCTAACCCACTTATCCTTAATAATATTATTTTCTTCCCTTCTTCCAAGTATTTTTGGCACTTTGAAAGACAGCAGAGGTATATCCTCCCTCTTGTCCTCTCCATAAGGCACCGCAGAATTAAAGGCTGCCTACAATCATGGTTACTCTGTTTATAGGCCTTTTCCTCTCAATCCACAGAATTGTCAGAGGTGGAAGGGACCTCCAGAGATCATCCCATCCAACTCCCCTGCCAAAGCAGGGTTGCCCAGAGCACATCACTCAGGAGCATCCAGGCGGGGCTTGAAGAACTCCAGAGAAGGGGACTCCACACTCTCCCTGGGCAGCCTCTTCCAGGGCTCTGCCACCCTCACCCCAAAGAAGTTCTTCCTCAGATTGGAGTGGAACTTCCCATGTTCCAGCTTGTGCCCGTTGCCCCTCGTCCTGTCACTGGGAACCACTGAAAAGAGCCTGGCTCCATCCTCCCTCAATCCACCCTTTAGACGCTTATAAGCATTGATAAGGTCTCCCCTCAGCCTTCTCTTCTCCAGGCTGGAGAGTCCCAGCTCTCTCAGCCTTTCCTCATCAGGGAGATGCTCCAATCCGGTGACCTTTCCCAGGGAGTTACCCTTCACTGTAACCGTTGCCTCAGTGACTGACCTCTGTAAACAACACAGGTGGAAGAGGGAAAGGCTTTTTGAGCCTCGCCGTCCGAAGCCAAGGCCAAGGACCCCAATGGACTGGGAGAGGGCGGGGGGTCCGGCCCCGCGCCCCGGGAGCTGGCCAGGGTGCTGCAGGCGGGATCTCCCCACAGCCTCGGGCAGCCACGCACAAGGGAAACAGGGAATTTCACTGAATTTTTAGAGTCGGAAGGGACCATAGAGATCATCCAGTCCAACTCCCCTGCCAAAGCAGGGTTGCCCAGAGCACATCACTCAGGAGCATCCAGGTGGGGCTTGAAGATCTCCAGAGAAGGGGACTCCACACCCTCCCTGGGCAGCCTCTTCCAGGGCTCTGCCACCCTCACCCCAAAGAAGTTTTTCCTCAGATTTGAGTTGAACTTCCCATGTTCCACTTTGTGCCCGTTGCCCCTCGTCCTGTCACTGGGAACCACTGAAAAGAGTCCGGCTCCATCCTCCTTCAACCCACCCTTTAGATACTTGGAAGCATTGATAAGGTCTCCCCTCAGCCTTCTCTTCTCCAGGCTAACGAGCCCCAGCTCTCTCAGCCTTTCCTCATCAGGGAGATGCTCCAATCCCTCCATCATCTCTGTTGCCCTACGCTGGACTCTCTCCAGCAGTTCCCTGTCTCTCTTGAACTGGGGAGCCCAGAACTGGACGCAGTTTATTCCAGTTGTGGCCTCCCCAGTGCAGAGCAGAGGGGGAGAATGACCTCCCTCCACCTACTGGCCACGCTCTTCCCTACGTAGCCCGGGATCCCATTGGCCCTCCTGGCCACAAGAGCACACTGCTGGCTCATTGTCATTTTGCTGTCTTTTGGAACATGTTGGGCCTGTGTTTTTCCCATTCACTTTATTGTACCACACGCACGCCCAGAACGAAGTTCTTGAATGGACATGGTTTAGTGATTTATTTTTTTTCCTCAGAGTTAGGTTGATGGTTGGACTAGATGATCTTGAAGCTCCCTTCCAACCAAATGATTCTATGATGAATGCTTTCCTATTCCTTGAAACCCCACAGCTCAATAATTATTAGACAGACACTGTCTATAATGAATACAAGTAAAAAGAGAAAACACTCTGTGGTCCAGGCTTCACAAATTCTGTAGAACATCTATCCATAGAACACAAATACATTTTTAAAAAACAATTACTGTTCTTGCAGCCTTGTTATTCAGAGATGTTTCTCATAGTGTTGTACGGTAGCTTAGGAAATCAACTACAGATGCAAGTGGGGGGTGGCAGACTCACAAAGGTCTCTCCCAAAGCCAATTTCCAACTACAGCGACCTGCACTGTAGTGCAGCAAGCTACCGGTATGGTTTTAGAAGATACTACTCACTGTGCAGATGATGGGCAGTAATCCTGGCACTAAGACCACGACTTAGCGTCTTTAATATTAATCCCTGCTTGCACACGGTAGAGATGGCCTCTTTTTTCAAGCACACGAAACTAAGAACATCCCCAAACATTTTTGTTTCATTTTTGGGCTTTTGGTATGGCAGAAAATGTTTCCATAGTCAACTGGTGCTTAAACATTTTTTTAAAAAATAAATAAATTCAAACTTCATACTTAGTTTTGTCTCTCTGATATTTAACACACAACTGTCACTTATGCACCTCATTAGAGAACATCTTAGATTTGCTATTTCCAACATCTGAATTTTCAGAGTATCTGAACACCTTGAAGAAGGAGTCTGTGTTTATCCAACGGTTTTCAGTAGCTTGTGCCTCATATTGACACTGCTGGGAGCTTGGCTGGTGCAAGGGGAGTTGGACTAGATGATCTCTAGAGGTCCCTTCCAACTCTGACAATTCCATGATTCCATGAACCTGCAAGTTGCATAGAACTCGGTGCATTTGGTCATTTTTCAGCGATACATTGCTACAATAACCAGAAGGAAGACAAACCCCCAACTATCTTCCATTTCCCTTTGTAACATACCTCAAAAATGACCTTGAATACTTTATTTTCCAGTTAATCGGTATAATGGCCACAACCATTTCCTGAATAAGGCATTTAACTTGCAAAGTCAGAAGCCAAAAAGGAAGTTGTTCGCTAAAAGCTAGTTAATTGTCTTCTGCGTCATGAAGTGCTTAGAGAACTTCATCACTGGGGGACAAGTCTTTCTTGCAAATTGTTTTCTTAATTATTTTCCATGATTGATTATAAACATTCCAGTTTATAGCCACGAATAACAACAATCATAATAGGAGGAAGCACTAAGTTAATCACTCAAAGCCCTCAAAAAAAAAAAAAAAAAAAAAAGGAAATCAAGTCTTGGACTTCAGCTTGACCTTGTAGAAGTGGTTTTGGTGTTCAGTATAAAACCAAGCAGCCCCTCCTTCTCCTGCTCTTCAGGTTTGGGATTTAGCCAAGCTGAACACACAGTAACACCAAGGACCTGCAAGAGGTATTACTTGCAACACCGTGGGTTTCATATCACGGGCAGGTATTTACACGGTTTTCAAAGGTCAACTGAAAACAGCAGAAGTTGTACTGTCCTAAGTGACTAAGGCACCTTTCAACCCCAAATCCAAATTAGATGTTTCATCTGAGGTGTCTCCATTTTTTTTCCTGGAGTTCTGAAACTGCAGGTAGCAGAGCCTTTAACACGCAGAACGTGTGACACTCCCATCTCCTTGATGCAGTGTCTGCAACGGATAGACATTGCAATGAGGTCGCTGCTTGCTTCTCTTCATTTGAAGGCACACGTTCCTTCAAGAGAACCTATCTGGTCAGCTCATAGACTACAACTCCAACAAGGCTGAGGTGATGCAGACCTAACAACTACAAGGAAGAAGCAAACATGACAGTTACTCACACTCTACAAAGAGCTCAGCACATAACAAACATGCCTATCTGACATACTATGGCACTCACTGGTTTTCATCATTTCCAAAGTATCCCAAGACAAAGGTTGTAGGGTTTTGGTTTAATTTTGGTGTTCTTAAAGACAAAACTTTCATCCTTGAACTAAATCTTCTACACAAGGCCACAAATGCTTGGCCATACAAAGGAGGAACTCAAACAGTCCTCAGCCTCCTACAGAGGCCTGAGCCTACCTAGCAGGAAGTCAAAATGTGTGACATCTTGCCACAAACTAAGCTTCCATGTGGATTTCTGCTTGGTGGATACTTTGCAACAGCTACCAAAATACAGCCGTGTGTCATGCAGGAAAAAAAATAGACATGTCAACCTTTCATCATCTAGAAGGACATACACATCTGAATTGCTGGTTTGTACCACATGCCGTCCACTACAATTAACACGTCTCAAGTCAACTACGCACAAGAGTTATTCTAGTTACAAAGGCACTTGCAATGTTTTGTGAGTACTGCATTTTTTCCAGGACACAATAAGGAACTCCCAAGTAGACAGCAACTACATTTTTCTTGGAGAATGCAGCACCTACATGAAAAGCAAACAGGAAAATGAAGACATTTTCCAACAGCTTGTATGAAGGAAAAAAAAAAAAGTCGGCAAGCAAAAGAATTTAATTATTGTCATTTAACCTGTAAAAGTGTTACTTAAGTTTTCTCCTCTGGCTTTGACCTTTCTGCAGTCTCTCTCACAAGTTTTACAATGAAGTCAATAGTTCAGTTAGACTACATTGTAGCATAATTAATTAGGTGTACCTTGATACCTTCCTCTGAAGTCAAGATATCAACGTATCAGAAGATCCTGAATAATGAAACCTTTTTTTTTTTTTCCGAACTGTTAAAGCCTGACCTACGCAGAAACACAAGCAAGAGAACTGAATCAAAGACTGAAACCTACAGATGTCTTACCATCCCCGTTAGTACTATTTCACCACCACTTCCAAGACAACAGAGGTTTGGAAAGCTTTTATTATTTTTACCACACTTGTAGCAGGCAGCACAGAGGTCAGACTTCTCTGTGAAAACTAAACAGATGCACTTTCTGGATATTACAAAAAGAAATCAGACAAATGAAGTAACTAAGCGATCCACGACCGACTCTATTGTTCCACCATAACCCATACTGCCATCAGGAATTTCATTCATCTCCAAGCACGTTCGGGAAGTTTTGGGAATGAAATACCCAAGTCCCAAACCCAGCTTCCCAGGTCTGAGAGACTCATTTAGCAATTGATTCCCGGGAAGGGCTTGTCTCACAGAACAGAAACACCTTTTCCAATATTGTAGGAGAAACAGTGGTCAGTGATTCCCGGCTTGTTTTAGTTACAAATAATTAACAACGACCTCAGGCAAACAGGCACTTATTCCCACGGCCAGCAACGCAACACGATTCCACTACCCCCTCTCCATCCTACCCCTGACAACTTTGCACAGTACAAAAAGGAGTAACTGTGATCACTTCCAGAGTACACAAGGTTTTTTCAAAGCTTCTGAAAGCAGCGTCACTCGCTTATTAGTAAAGAATTAAATTCCAGCAAACAACTGGAATTTTAAAATTAGCATGAACACACGCCGATCAGCCTGTAAAACTTTAACTGACTTACACATATTAAGTATTTGAATGCCAAATCCTTCCTCTTCCTCCCAAGGGCCGCAGGATATTTGTGAAGGCATTTTGACAAGACATTCTTAAGAAAAGAGCGTCCAGGGCAAGCAGCAGCAAATACGAAAGGGCTAAGGGAAAAATCACTCCTACATGCCACAGGACAATGCAAAGAAACATCAGAGTCCTGAAATTGCAAAGCCCTACAGGGAAAAGGCATATTCACGGGAATTCTGCAAAAAGTCATCAGCTCAACAAGCCAGTGAGTAACTGAAGACACCGAGACTTGCAGAGCTTGGGAACTTCACAAAGGGCACACCATTCTCCTTCACACAAAGCCAAGGAAGTTAACTTTTATTTGAAATTATACGGATGTAGAAATGGCTACCATTTGTTTCCAGTTAGTGGTAAAAAAAACCCCACACAAATGAGAAAACAAAAACAGCTTCACTTAAATTCAGAAAGAAAATAGCATCTATAGACATAGTAAGCATGACATGAAAAGTATGAGATTATATACTGAAAACAGGACTGAAAGTACAGTAGGTAAAATGCTTCAGGCATACTTAGTGTCGTGGAGCTCTTCAGCAGACACAGAGCACTTCTCTGCTTTGGAAAACAAGGTGCTTTAAAGTATGTCACCTTTACTATCCCGAAGTCTGAATTAATTGGGTCAACGAGAGCAGAAGCAGCACAAAGCAGTTAACGTACGAAAGGGGACAACCAAGTTTTCTCCTTCATTACAAACGAGGAAGAGGGTGACGTTTCCGAGCTGCGTACTAGGAAGCAGTGGAAAGGCACTGCATCACTGCCACCCTGAATAGTTCTGAACAAAAGAACAAGTTTTTGGGTCCAAATATGCAATCGCCGTGCCAAATAGGCCATCTCAAAGTAGCCAAAGGACAATAAGCTACACACTTGTCATAAAGGTCAGGGGAGAGGTAGAGCAGAAAGACAATGATCTTAAGGAGGTGTATCATGTGGCATCTGTGAATCCAGATGACCAGATGCTTCCCATCAAACCACCTCCAGAAGACATTATTACCTCATGCTCACATTCTGATAGAAAACTCAGTACAAAATACTGGTTACCCGTGGCACTAAAGACAGCTTAATACGTAAAATCAATCCTTACTGTCGCTTGTGAGCCATGCCAAGGGTCACCGGTGGCATGCACGTTGCAGATAGGCTGAACAACTCTAACAGGAACAAGGAGCATCCCCCAAACAATGCATCAAAAAGCCTTCTGTGGGGTTCAAGAGACCATCACAAACGTAGGCATATTGAAATTCATCTCCTGTAGCCAACATCCTGGCTGCCTACACAGCAACCAGTCCTTTCAGTTCAACTTCACCTGAAGCTGGATGAAACACTTGACTGCTGAACAGCTAAAGTAAGAGCGCAGCAGGGCCCATAGGCAAGAGCAGTGTTTCCTCTCCGAAAATCATGCAGGTAAACCAAGAATAATATTAGCAAGTTTTAGGTGCGCCCTTTTGGGGTCCAGAGAGCAGAGTCTTTGAACGGGAAGAATTCTTTGAAGGCAGCTCACCGCGCACCTCAGAAATGAACTTAGCCTACAAAATAAAGCAAACCTGAAAAACTCCACAGTGAAACGGCTTTTTTTGAGCGCACTGCTACAAGAAATGATGTTTGAATCTCATCTACAAAGAAATTCTCATCTACAAAGAAATACTCTCTGCACAGCTATAGCCTAAACGCTGTCTTATTTGCTCACAGCCCTGAACGCAGCACAGCGCTGCAAATTTTCAAGTTCATTGGCTTTGAGTTCACGCAGCCAAAGCCCAGAATAAAACCTGACTGTTGAATTTGACTTCCCAATTCCTCGCCACAACGCCCGAGGCGGACTGCACACTCCACAGCTTTGACATCCACGCAGGTTGAAATGGCCACCAATCCAGGAGCCCCTCCACCACGCACAGCAAAACTCCCATTTAGCAGCCAGAAAGCTTAATTGTAGTTACCGAAACGAGAACAGCGTTTTATTCAGACAACTAGCAACTGTGACGTGCTTCGCTTTTGTAGGGATAAGCCTTAACTCCACCGGCAAACAAAAGAACAGCACCGTGGCTGTTTTGCCACTATAATGAACCCGATGCACAGGCTCAGTATTTCGAAAACCTCTTGCCTTAGCAGAAATCATAGAATGGTTAGAGTTGGAAGGGACCTTAAAGATCATCCAGTTCCAACCCCCCTGCCCTGGGCAGGGACACCTCCCACCAGACCAGGTTGCTCAAAGCCCCATCCAGGGATGGGGCAGCCACAGCTTCTCTGGGCAACCTGTTCCAGTGCCTCACCACCCTCACAGCAAAGAATTTCTTTCTGGTATCTCATCTCAATCTCCCCTCTTCCAATTTAAAACCCTTACCCCTTGTCCTGTCACTTCACTCCGTGAAAAAGAGTCCCTCCCAGCTCTCCTGTAGCTCCCTTCAGATATTGGAAGGCTGCTCTAAGGTCTCCCCGCAGCCTTCTCTTCCCCAGGAAGGTAAGTGCCATGCTGTAAGCCCTTCCCGGGCCAGAGGTGAATGCCTATCACTTGAAAAGCCATAAAAAGGAGCAGCAGTTACGGGGGAAGTGCTGACACAGCCTTTACCCGGAGCCGATCACCCCCCCCC
>JAHREE010000413.1:465089-476472 GCA_033628505.1 Tringa tobata | reverse complement strand
GAGGGGTCTGGAGAACAAGTCACACGAGGAGAGGCTGAGGGAACTGGGCATGTTCAGTTTGGAGCAGAGGAGGCTGAGGGGAGACCTCCTTGCCCTCTCCAGCTCCCTGAAAGGAGGGTGTAGAGAGGTGGGGGTTGGCCTCTTCTCCCAAGGAAATAATGCCAGGAGCAGAGGAAATGGTGTGAAGTTGGGGCAGGGGAGGTTTAGATTGGATCTTGGGAAGAATGACTTTCCTGAGAGGGTGGTCAGGCAGTGGAAGGGCCTGCCCAGGGAGGTGGTGGAGTCACCATCCCTGGAGGTCTTTCAGAAAAGTGTGGTCGTGGCCCTTCAGGGCATGTTCTAGTGCACAAGATGGTTGGCTTGGCTTTTTTTTTGTGTGTGTGTATGGTTGGACTTGATGATGTCAAAGGTCCCTTCCAACCATGAAGATTCTGTGATTCTGTGAGGGCAGAAGTTGTACTCTTCCACGTGGACCATTTATTGAGAGATGACTGTTTTCCTGAAACTCACAGCTTTCACCTCCTGAAAGGACTTAAAACATGTGTGTGTACTTCTCTCTTGGGACACGCTAGGTACAAAACTGGACTGTGAGATTAGCAATTTTTGTTTATCACTACATTTTCACAGAAGCACAGAATCTTCTAGGTTGGAAGGGACCTTAAAGATCATCTTGTCCAGCCGTCAACCTCATTCTGACGAAAAATAAACACCCACAACAAACGAAACAAACAAATTTTGTTGCCAAATGTCTCCCAATCCAGGGATCTTGTACTGCCCTACACAAATCAGGGGCAGTGAAAGTCTAACCTAAAAACTTCTTGAGCAAGCAACGTCCAAAACATTCCTCTGGACCTTACTCCCCACCCCTCGCCTGCCTGCTTCTCTCCTGCCCCAGCTGAAGGGGACACAAATGTTCCCTTGGTTGCTCTTTTGATGCTCCCTTATCCAGGAGAAAGATAAGTGGACGTCCCCTGGACGTCCTGCGACACGGAAAGCGGTCTTAACAGCGAGCCCCAAAGCCATTTATTACCACTTCACAGTCATTATTGTTATTTTATGGTACAGGCAGTGCAATTTTTGTTGAATTATAAATATCGCAGATCTATTTCGCCCTCCCTCCCCAGCAGCTCCCAAAGACGTGTAGACCCACAGCGCGATTGCTCCCTCATCTAGTTGAGGTGATGAAACGGTGCCAAAACTCTCATTGCAATTTCATCAGCATATTCATGAGTCGCACTTTTGCAGTGTTGCAGAAACAACACAAATTGGTTTGTGAATTGTGAACTCCCCCTTCCTCGCCGCCTTTTTTCCTTCGGAATCACAAATTGCGGATTAGGAAGGCGAGCGCGCTGGGGTGACTTTGGGGCTTTCGACCACTGAAGTTCCTTCCTTAACGTCCCTCTCTGGTTTCTTCTGGAGTTCTTCCCCCCTTGCCTGGCGTTTTTGTGTGCAGGCGCCCCCTTAACAGCAGAGCCACAACCAAAAGGATGAAAAGGATGAAAAAAAAGTACTAAAGAACCCAAATTGTTCTGATCCGGTTTAAAAGCAAATGTGCCCGCTGTGGGATGAGACGTGCCACGGTCTCGGAGGACGCAGAGAAGGCAGAGTTGCTAAATGCTTTCTTTGCTTCACTCTTTACTCCTCAGGCCAGCCCTCGGGAACTACAGAATTTGGAAGAATCAGAGAAAGTCTGGACAAAGGAAGTCCTTCCCTTGGTGCAGGAAGACCAAGTTAAGGAGCTGTTAAGTGAACCAGATGCCCACAAGTCCATGGGTCCTGAAGGGATGCACCCGTGAGTGCTGAGGCAGCTGGCAGAAGTCATGGCTGAGCTGCTCCCCATCATCTCCGAAAGGTCCTGGAGAACAGGCGAGGTGCCCGAGGGCTGGAGGAAAGCCAATGTCATCCCAGTCTTCAAAAAGGGCAAGATGGAAGACCCGGGAAACTACAGGCTGGTCAGCCTCACCTCCATCCCTGGAAAGATGATGGAATGGCTCGTTCTGGGCATCATCTCAAAGCATATGGAGGAAAAGAAAGCGATCAGAAGTAGTCAACACAGATTCACCAAGGGGGAGTCATGTCTGACTAACCTGATAGCCTTCTCTGATGGTACGACTGGCTGGGTAGATGAGGGGAGGGCGGTGGATGTTGTCCACGTTATTCCACGTCACTGTAGGGTTGTATGAAACAGCAGTGAGAGAGAACTCATTGTCAGAGCACGCAGAGAGGTTGTGCCAGATGAGGTTGATTATGTCAACCTGTATGCAACCGGATTTTAATGACACAGGAGATCCTGACTGGAACAAGAGCTTGAGAATCAGGCAGGGCACCAGGTGTTGCACACCCCCCTGCCCTCGGCACCGCGTAGCTGTGACCAGCCCATCCCAAGGGCCTGGCACCACCTGGGGCTACCAGAGCTTGGAAACTGGGACACGCTCCTCTAAGGTCTTCTCTGACCTACCAGCAAAGTATCTGACACTTACGTGTCACTTACTTCATCCAGCTGAACGGGGCAAGGGAGGACTCAGTGGAGGCAATGCAGCCACTGCCTTTCCCTTGTCTGGAGCTGAGACCTTCCACCACATTCCCTCCTGTGGTGGCTGGTGTCCCATAAAGAAAGAGACACAACCTATAAAGATCCCAAAGTCACTGAAAGGCAGGCTGTTCCTAAATCAGCACAACAAAATGTCCTCCCTCGACTAATAAAACTCAAAGGCACCGTGGGTCAACTGTGGCTTCCGATGGGCAGTCTCCATCCCTCCTGGTCGCTCCGCAGCTCAACCAAGTCTCGAGCTGCCCAGCCTGAACCTCGATTAATCCCTGGGCATCACGCACTTGTGAACTATCACATTGTCCTTTGGAGAGTGCCTTTAGGGTGCAGTGGGGTCATGAGCCCCCAGTGGGGGTCATGAGATTTCACTATAAGCCAGCAGCTTTTAAATACCTTCCACGCCAGCTAAACACCCAAAGAGACCTACTCATTAACTTAGGAGAGGTAGGGATTTCCCTCTAATTCCGTCTCTCGCAGGGAAATCACTCCTGTACCCACGAGGTGTTACTCCGGTGCTGTGGTTGGAAAGCCTGAGGAGCTTCAAATTTGGCCTCGAGTTACGCCAGGGGAGGTTCAGGCTGGATATTGGGAAAAATTTTTTCACCGAAAGGGTTATCAGACATTGGAATGGGCTGCCCAGGGAGGTGGTTGAGGCACCATCCCTGGAGATGTTCAGAAGATGGGTTGATGCGGTGCTAGGAGATATGGTTTCGTGATGGTGTTGCTTTTTGTTTGTTGTGTGGGTGTTTATTTTTCGTCAGAATGAGGTTGATGGTTGGACAAGATGATCTTCAAGGTCCCTTCCAACCTAGAAGATTCTGTGCTTCTGTGATTCGGAGCTCAACGGCGGATGGTGGTGAGAAGGGCAGGTGGGAGTGCTGTTTCTGGGGGCTTCTCACAGCTAACGGCCCCCTTCTGCGCAACCCAAACCTGTTACCAAGGCCGGATTCGAATACATTTGAAATGGCACAGCTTTAACATGGAGCTTGATTTAATTTTTCTGTGGAAAGATCACTTTAGACTCGCATTGTTCACATGAAATAATGAAACGTTACTGATTTAATTAGAGCTCAGTTTTTCAGTCTGTGCCTTCTGTATTGTCGAAATTGCATTTGGCGTGGGACAAAACTATCAATAGATAAAGCAATTTAAAAGACACAGCTATAGAATATATTCTCTTCCCCTTTTCCTTTGCCAGTTTCAATTCATTGCTCAATTTAAGTATGGAAATAATGTTTGTCATAGATTTCCCGACACATGAATTCCACCAAAAAAAATAAAAAAAAAGAAAGCAGAGAAAGAAAGATAAAAAAGAAGATCAGGGCATCTCCTACTTGTACTCCTAACCCATTTATAGTACAATATACAGATAATCCAATCTACTGCTGAAAACAAGGTTTGTGCAGTTACGCTCCGTTACTTCACAATGCTTCACTTAAAACTTGATAGTTTTCTCATATTTTCTTTCTACTTGAACTGACAAAGTGGATCGGGCAGGTCCCAGCTGATGGAAATAACTTCTTGTCTCCTGAGCGTTAGCTCTCCGAGGTTTTACGCTGGGGCTGTGAATTAATTTTAGGGAAAACTGGGGGTGGGCTTGTGAGATTGCCACACATCCCTGAGGGTAGGATGGGGCAGTAAGTCACATTTCTGGGCCCCAGAGTGAGAGAGGAACGGGACGGGGGTCTGAAAGCCAGGGTCCCCTCAACTCCAGGCAACGCTCCCAATGAAGAGCCAAAGGAACACAACCACAACTGTGACTTCTGGTTTTTGCTCATTCGGGGAAAAAAAAGCCTGAAATATAGTTTTTTTGCCATTCAATTAATGGAAAGTTCCTTCATTGCTGGTGCAGATGAGAAATAACTACAGGGCACCAGCAACCCAGGGATGGATGCTCAGGTCTTTGGTGAGACAGCTGGGCCAGCGATTTCATCTTGCGTGCCCTACTAGACTGCCAAGGCAATTCTCTCAACTTCCTAGCACATATTCAGGCCCAAAGTGCATTACATCCCCATTTGAGGCACCACTGAAATAATCCCACCCCACTACCTTCACAAGTGTAATGTGAACAGTTGAGTGAGTCCAAATGAGGAAAAAAAACCAACCCAAGACGTAAAATCCTTGCGAATGTAAATCCTTGATTCAAGGGTATAACCTGCTCACACAGCACATCACCTAGAGCGTCACCTCCGGCAACAAAGTCAGCTTTTTTAGACAATAATTTATCTTGATACTGATATTTCTACAAGAAAGATGCCACCAGTTGTGTTTCCCTGCCAGAGCCACAGGATCTTTCTGCCAGCACCTAGAGGGACTAAGGGGACCTCTCCCGAGAGTAAGTTTTTTTTTCCTTGTCTTGTTTGCAGTAAAGAAGACTTTCCAAGTGAACTGACATCCACCCTTAAATTACTTCCCCGCGTAGAGCGCTGGTGCTCTAGAGTAGGAGACCGCTCATATTGATTTACACAAGGCAGGGTAGTCAACACACAATTAATAGTCGGCTTCGTTGGAAGCCAGCTGTTAGCCTCATAATTTACAATGGGAAGAGTTTAAGAATAGGAAGAATTATCCTTGTAGAAACTGTATTTCTGGGTTTTAAAGGTCAAATCCAGCTTCCACCAGGGTTCTTAAGAGACCCTAATGGTCTGAAAATGATCCTCTGTGCTGCCGCATCCAGCCACGAGTTTCATGTCTTACTGCAAGAATGACTTTTATGGGACACAAGATCCTTAGCATAGGAACAGGCATTTTCCCCAGGCCAGATCGGGAACGGTGCTGTTAAATCTGCGTATCTGTCTACAGTTTTGCTCCTAAAATAGGCCTGAATTCCCGTGGCACCCTTCCAACAAAGTTTCCTTTCAGAAAAACACCGACGCCTACGTCTAAATCCTACTTGGGAGTCCATCATCTGCTCAGCTGCTGCTGCTGCTTTCCTGCAAGGAGTGCTTTTGGGGCACACCAGAGGAACGGTAACAGGGGAAGAGGTCCATCTCCAGCCAACCTGAGGTTCAAACACGCCACCTTCTGCGAGAACGAACTTGTAGAGGCTTAAATGAGCCCCCTTCTGTTCAGAGACAACGAGCGACCGCGAACAAGCGAAGCCGCTGCTTTTGACTTTTACTTCTGCAGAATAAAAGGAGCTAAAGGAAATATTTTTTAAGAACGCCCAGCTCTTGATGTAAGCCACAGCCTTCCTAATTCTTCAGCCCAGCCGAAAACCTTCTGCCCAGCTCCTCCTTCTGCCAGGGCCTGGGGTGCAGCATCGCTCCCTGCGCCGCTGTTTCCATCGGAAGGAACGGGACACATGGGCTGAAATTCCACCCAGGTGTGACACAGGTGCTGTATTTTTGTGAAGAAAGTACTAATTACTGCATTTCATTATCCTGACATCTACTTTCCCATATATGCAAAGAAATAACGAAATGTGTCTTACGTGCAGCAGAAGCTGTGCGTGTGTGTTTGTGCACACGTGTGTTTGCGTGCTAACAAAGATATTTACATTCATGTATGCATACCTACGTATGTATATGCACAAGAAACAGAGGGAGAAACTCTCAGGAAATTATTAGCAAGGTCAGTAGAAACAGCTGGTTGAACACGGAAAGGTGCCACCTGCAATGCCACCATGCTGATTCCAAACCCAGACAGGAGGTCAGGCTCAGATTCCAAAGCACTTTGCAAATATCAACTATAAACTGTAAAAATACCTGCCGCGATAGGTAACTGGTACCATAGTATGGTTTAGATCGCAAAATCACAGAATCTCCATGGTTGGAAGAGACCTTTGAGATCACCGAGTCCAACCATATGCACACAAAAACAAACAAACAAACAAAGCCAAACCACAAACACAAAACAAAAAACCCAACCCAACAATCTCTGGCACTAGAGCAGGCCCTGAAGGGCCACGTCTACACGTTTCTTAAATCCCTCCAGGGATGGTGACTCCACCACCGCCCTGGGCAGGCCCTTCCAGTGCCTGACCACCCTCTCAGGAAAGTCAGTCTTCCCAAGATCTAATCTAAACCTCCCCTGCCCCAACTTCACACCATTTCCTCTGGTCCTGGCATTATTGTCATCTGGTCATCATTATAGGGCCACAAAGATGACTAAGGGCCTGGAGCATCTCTCCTATGAGGAGGGGCTGAGGGACTTGGGTCTTTTTAGTCTGGAGAATAGAAGACTTAGGGGGGATCTAATCAATGCTTATAAATACTTAAAGGGAGGGCACCAGGAGGACGGGGAGTGCTGCCTTTTTTCAGTGGTGCCTAGTGACGGGACAAGAGGAAATGGACACAAACTTGAGTATAAGAAGTTCCAGCTAAACATGAGAAGGAACTTCTTTACTGTGAGAGTGGTAGAGCACTGGAACAAGCTGCCCAGGGAGGTGGTGGAGTCTCCTTCTCCGGAAACATTCCAAATCCGCCTGGACAAGTTCCTGTGCAACCTGCTATAGGTAGACCCACTCTGGTGGGGGGTTGGACTACATGATCTCCAGAGGTCCCTTCCAACCCCATATGGTTCTATGATTCTATTCCCTTGGGAGAAGAGGCCAACCCCCACCTCTCTACACCCTCCTTTCAGGGAGCTGTAGAGGCCAAGGAGGTCACCCCTCAGCCTCCTCTTCTCCAAATTAAACATGCCCAGATGGACGCGGGTGGCTGAAATTAGATTAAGTTCAATGCTTTCAAAGGTCTGCACGTGAAGAAATGCCCATTTCCCAACTATTAAACCAAGCTGTGCTGAGTGGTTCACTTGGGGGCTACTAAGCTAAAACAACACATGCTTTGTATCGCTTCCATCTAAATATTGTCCGTGATTAACCTGAAGGGTGCCATGACTTCACACTGTTCGTTTTCCTGGTCCCACACCATTCTTCTCTTATCTTCTTCGGAAAAGAAGATAAGAGAAGAATGCACCTTTCTCAGGACCCAAGGCCAACACCCGGGAAACGAAACCTGGGAGAGTTTCAGGGGCTTGGCAAAGAAAACCCAGCCGTCCCGCGTTACCTAACGTACAAACCTCTTCCGAGGCAACCTTTCATTCCAGGATTTTTAACGTGAAAGATAAGGTCTTCCTGAAAGACCTGCCACACACGGCAGCGAATCGAGGCCAGGCTTTGGTGTTCCCTGAAGCAAGCTGGTAGTTTAAACTGGCTGTTTCTGGAGGTGGGTTGGGGAGAAGATGAAGTCCTGCCGAGGAGGACTGAGGAGCACCTGAAGATTTTTAGCCTTTTGTGGTAGACTCAAAAGCATCGGAAATCTTGCAGGAGGTTGGGATCGGTGTCTGGGCCACATGGCTCAACCCAGCTAGGTCTGAACCCATGGGACATCGCCCGGCTTGCTCACTGGCAGGCTACCTTCAAGGGCAGCATTGGTTAGCAGCGTTGGGGGAGATGTCTCCTCCTACCACCACCTACCACCAGCTGTTTTCAGTACTAAACTGACTGCGGCATTTTCCGTCAGTTCGGACGGTTCTGGCCAG
Source organism: Tringa tobata (assembly GCA_033628505.1). NCBI lineage: Eukaryota > Metazoa > Chordata > Aves > Charadriiformes > Scolopacidae > Tringa > Tringa tobata. The sequence continues at coordinate 468,440 of JAHREE010000413.1, read as the reverse complement.
ACACGCAGGGATGGGATCAGAGCACTGGCTAATGTCACCGGTTTGCACAGGAGAATTATGACCTCATTAGGGAAAGTCCCAGCTTACCATCACTCACATGGTGTTTATGGAAAGTGGTGCCCAGATTCACGGCACCCAAACCTTTATCATAGAATCATAGAATGGTTAGAGTTGGAAGGGACCTTAAAGATCATCCAGTTCCAACCCCCCTGCCCTGGGCAGGGACACCTCCCACCAGACCAGGTTGCTCAAAGCCCCATCCAGCCTGGCCTTGAACCCCTCCAGGGATGGGGCAGCCACAGCTTCTCTGGGCAACCTGTTCCAGTGTCTCACCACCCTCACAGCAAAGAATTTATTCCAAATATCTAATCTAAATCTCCCCTCTTCCAATTTAAAACCGTTGCCCCTTGTCCTGTCACTCCACTTCCTGACAAAGAGTCCCTCCCCAGCTCTCCTGTAGCTCCCCTCAGATATTGGAAGGCTGCTCTAAGGTCTCCCTGGAGCCTTCTCTTCTCCAGGCTGAACAACCCCAGCTCTCTCAGCCTGTCTTCATAGCAGAGGTGCTCCAACCCTCTGAGCATCTTCATGGCCCTCCTCTGGGGGCCACACTGAAATCATAGACGTCTCCCATTCCCTCGTCTTCAGCAAGGCTCACCCACAAGCCAGCTGGGGCTCTGAAGGGCGCCACGCTGCTGAGCTTCGTGGTGACCAAGGCAGGGCCGGGGAAGGTCACCCAGGCCTCACAATTTACGCACTAGGAAGTACAAAACCAGTAACGGCGGCGCTTGTTTCGTACCGGCCTGTTGTTCTGGTGGTGTTTTTACAGGCGCAGCTCACCCCCCTTACCCACACCACCCAACTCCTTCACCGTTGGGCACCACACGGTCATCAGGTGGTGCTGAGCCTTGGCAGCAGCTTGAGCCCCACCAGCCACCCACAGCAGAGGAAAACGGGAAGGACGTCTCTCCAACACTTGTACCATTTCGGTGGCAGACCCAGAAACCCCTCCACTGCCCTTGGCCTCAGACAAAGAGCTGGAAAACTGGAGCAGAACAAACCCTGCAAGACCCCCTTTGGCTCCGGGTTGGGGGTGTGGTGGGTGACTGGGTGTTTAACGTGGGTGCTCTTCGCTGCTGATGGCCACCATCCCGCGAGGACCTGTGGGACAGCCGACAGAGCCAAGTGCAACAGTCAGAACAATGAACAGAAATTCCACACGAGGACAAGAAAAGTTTCTCAGAGTTAATATCAGGATGAGCAGCACACTGGGTCGCAGGGTGAATTAACCCAGAAAGAACAGGGTAGGATTTTAAGTAACTTTTTCAGTGCTGAATGCCCCTGCTATTAATGGAAAAAGATGTATTTTCTCGCCATTTTATATTGTTATTTTTGCACCTTTACCAGTGCTGCTCATTAAAGGGTCTAAACCTTGAGGCGACAGGGAGAGCCAGCCTCTCCATGGACTTCTGTGGACTTTGAATCAGCCTGCTTTGATGACAAAAGGTGCTGCTTGCCCACTAGCCCCACGCTTTCGGTGTCAGCCTCCAGTAAAGGGCACCATTATAGGATTACCTGCTAGGCTGCAGGCTCTGGTTGAAGAAGGGGGAGGGATGCCTTTGGGTCCTTACACTTCTGCTTTGACCTACAGCCCTACAATTTCAGCCGTAGTCCTGCTCGCTGGACAGTAAGAACATGAGAAGAAATCACCCTGATTGCCCCGAAAGGTTTCTGTCAAGAAGAGGAAGCTGGAGAGAAAACCAACCACGTCTAGAAAGACCCTTTTCAATCCTTCTGTCCTGCTCTTCAGGGGTCCTTGGACTGGGGAGACAGCAGAGGTGCTGTGTCAACAGGATACGTCTTGCTGCCTCCGAAGGATGCTGAACCACCTTCTGTTCGTGGGTTCGGCTCAGAGAGGCTTGCTTTTCAGCAAGAAAATGACAGATGCTGTGGTTTTGTCTCTCCAAGCCAGCTGAAAGACTTTACATGGGTTTTATAATCCTAATGATTATTTTTATAGTCATTAATAATCATTATAAACACTATTATTTTATAATCATTAACAGTGAGAATGGGGTGATTAGCCAAGGAAAGGAAGTTCCTTGCAAATGAGGTTAATAACATCAACTCAAATCAAGAATTCCTGCACTCTGGTCCAAAGACTGTGGCTCATTCTTTGGATGTATTCATCCGGTTAATGTTAAGCAGACTTTTGTTCAGAAAAATATGAGCCAAAAGCCAAAGTTTTGGTGCTTATGTTGCTATCCTTTATTTAGGGCTTAGGTCTTTTTCCTGGCACTGGAATCATGTCACTTGCTTCTTTCGCTGAGTGTTTCAGGTTCTTTACGGATCTTACTCCAGATCTTATTTTGGGGCTTTGCCATGATATAAACAAACACAAACGAGTCATGTAAGACTGCTTCCTCTCAGAATTCCAACCTAGGGTAGGTCCATCTCTACTGGACAAGTCCTGCAATGGTTAAACTGCCGTAGTTCTGCAGGGAAGCAATGACATTTCCCAGTAGCACAAGGCCTTTCTCTGAAAGTCTCCCGGGTGCACGACGTTGGAGTATAAGGCCAAATTGCTCCAGTTGTCCCCTTACCTACACTGAGGAGAGGCACACCTCTGCTCCACTAGTGGTTATTCAATCCCAAGGGATAAATTTTACCCGCCTGAAAGAAATTTTTATTTCTGTGGTCATCACTCAGGCAGTTGGGCAATCACCTCCTGGCACTCCCTGGTCTTGGCAGCGTTGCAAGGACCATACTTTCGACAGAGAAACTGCTCTTCAATAGTTTTCCCGACCACATTAGACACAAACAGTATTTCCTTCTACGTTGGGCTTTCTAACCCTCACGGAAAGCCCTGCGTGATTTCATTTGGATGAGACCAGCACAAGGACTCCACTGAAAGCAGTCAACGGGGCGGGACGTCTGATTTTTCAGAGATCACCCTGTGAGATGGTGGAGGTGGAAACACTTCACAGATTTCAACTGCCCACGTGCTGCCTTTTCCTCCCCTCCTCCCAGGGCTCGCTTCACCTGTTAGAGAGCAGAGCCCACAACCCTGGTGGCACATCTTCTAACTCTGTTCACGTGCTCCCCAGACCTACTCTTCCTTTGCCGAGGCCACGGGAAAGCGGGGCGAGACAAAGCAGAATCATAGAATCATAGAATCATCTAGGTTGGAAGAGACCCTTGGGATCATCGAGTCCAGCCATCTACCCTCCCCTACACCATATCCCTCAGCACCACATCTAATTGTCTCTTAAATGCATCCAGGGATGGTGACTCAACCCCCTCCCTGGGCAGCCTATTCCAATGCCCAACCACTCTTTCCATGAAGAATAAGAA
>JAHREE010000413.1:429273-450351 GCA_033628505.1 Tringa tobata | reverse complement strand
TGTGTGTGTGTGTATGGTTGGACTCGATCTCAAAGGTCCCTTCCAACCATGAAGATTCTATGACTCTGTGAAAAGGATACCCTAGGTTTAGGGTTGGAAATCCCCCAAGGAGGAGGTGAACCAGTCTTTACCATGGTCCCTGCTCAAAAGCTCACACCTTTTGAGATGTTCTATGTGGGAGCAGCAGGAAAAAGGACTTCTAGCTGGGAGAAGGTTAGGTTATTTAGGAAGTTCTCTATGTTGCACAAGGGTGGTTTTGGGGACGGTGAAGAGATGTTTTAACAACTTTCCTCCTCCAACTATTGACTAGACTAACAGCCTTTCTGTTAATGAGCTATTTTGATTTCCTGTAGCTTGATAAAGCAGGTAGCTTGATAAAGCAGGTTCTTATAACTGGAGCCACTACAGTCACCTCCCCACACTGCTCTGCCCTGGGACAGAAATTACTCTGCACCCGATGCCGGACACGGGTTTAACAGTTCTTGAAGAGACGAACTCTCCTGCCTCAGGCACTATCCGGCTTCTAGCACAGAGTTAGCACATCTCAAAACCAACCCTCCGCATAGTTTTGGGTTTTTTTCCTGTATTCTTGCATTGCAAGATACTACACCCGGTAAGTTTGATCCAGCAAAGTCCTTCTTCTGTCTCTGAGGGTGAAGGAAGTGCAATAGTGAACAACAGATAATTTAAGGTATGGAACCATCTAGGAAATTCAATTGTAAAACCAAAGCCACTGTCCTTTTCCTAAAAAAAAAAAAAAAACAACCCCACAAAAAAACCCCACCAAACTTCAACTCTCAGGTCTTAATTTCCCATCATTATACATGTACGGCTGATTCTTCACATCAGTACACATTTGTCATAACACAAACCTATATAAGCCTGAGGAGATGTAATGAACAGCATATGGATGTATAGCTTAGTATTCATAGGACTTTATGGCACCGCACCTTTGAATTCCTTTCTAAAATAGAAGAATTGGGCAGACTACACTAAAATATTCATGAAGGATAATGAAAAAACCAGCCGTCATTGACAGTGTTATAGGTTGGTTAATATTGTATGATGAGTGTGTTATAACCATAAATAAACAATAAGTATAAATGACAGTGAATATAAATAATCATTAATACAAATAATAAATAATAAAATTAATCTCAAGAGGGCAAAATGTGACGGAACCAGGAGAGGCATCAACTACCAAATGGTTTTCCTTCCTACTCCTCCTTCTCTCAAAAAGCTTTCAGAGCAGATATTGTTGTTCTCTGCTGTCAAAACCAGAACAACGCCGTATGCTGTGCTTCTATCTCTTTCAATATGCATTGACAGCATTTCAACAATTGTAATAAAAAAAAAAAAAAGAGCAATCTTGACCTTCTAGAGGGTAGAAACCTTAAATGGGCCATGGGCACAAAAGTAATGAATCAGAAGAATAATTTATTTTCTTCCCTGGAACTGAAAGGAAGGAGCTTGTGTGAGCCATCTGTAATCGTAATTTGCTTAAATGTGATCTTCAGCCTCAGACTATAATAACTGGGGGGGAAAGAAAAAAAAAAAGCTAAAATAGTTTCATTGGTTGAGAAATCTTCCAAAGAAAAAACAAAGAAAGAAAAGAAGATATAAAAACGTTCCTGTGGCTACCAGCCTGAGCTGGATGGGGATGCAAGAGGTGCAGATGCACCCTCTGGGTTTGGAATGTGGCTTACACCAGAGAGGGGGAGTCACTCAGCTTTCCAAATCTCCTTTCCAGCAGTGTAATAGGAACAGAAAATTCCCGATACCTGTTCTTGCCTCTCTATGTTACAAGCTTTAATAAGAAACAGCTCGGCATGGACGAAGACAGCAAAACCCCAGCAGAAACGTCGCGCACGGCAGCGGTGGCGCAGCGCTGGATCCCAGTGGCAAAAATCAGCTTCACCAGCCTCCCCCCAAAAAACTCTCTCACCCCTAGCATGCACAGAAACAAGTACCACCTTTAAGAAACTTCCTAGAGGTGTTATTACTTAAACTGGTGCTCAGTATTAACCGGGCATCTTGACCAGCAATCTGCAAGACGCTGGTGGAAGTGCTGGAGAGCCTGAATGATGGCCCTAAGACCGCACGGGTGCCTGTAACGTAGCCAAATGTGGAATACTTCCACCAAGGAATTCACAACGTGCTCCCTGTTTACAGGATGCCTTAGCCTTCTGGAGTTATCTTATCTAGGCAACCCGCTGCGTCACACCTAAAGGCCATACCTTAATTACCCCATCACACCTGGGTCTTTGAGCCCGTCTGTTATCTTGGCCGATCTTCTTGATCCCCCCCTACCAACCTGAACGTATTTGTGAACAGTAGATGGTTGTTGGGAGGCTGCAGTGCAGGTGGAGGCTTTCTCAGGGAGATGCCTTGTCTAAAGTAGCTACTCAAAGCCTATTAATCAGGGCCATGACTAAATTCAGATGAGAATTGCACCACTTGGGTGGGGAGGAGGGGGGCAGTAACAAATTCTGCTGGGGGTCCCCTCTTTGCTAGCAGGCTTTCCCACGCCAGGAGCAGGTAAAGCAGCCCATCAGTCACACTGTTTGAGGCAGCACTACAAAGCACAAGGGAAGCAGTGTTAAAAAAAAATATATAAATATTCTTTGCAGAGCAGGAACACCAGTCGCACCAAGTTCAACCAGCTGGATGAGTCCTCCACATCTTTTTTTTTGGCCCTTCCCTTCTTGCATCCCCTTTTTTTTTGCGATGCCAGGGTTAAAGCACTTATTCTCCACCTTGGAAGTCCTGTGTGTCACCCTTCCCTATTTCCACACTAAGTTGCCATCTCAAGATGCCAGTGTGCCCCTGTGCCTGCCACACACACCTTCCATCACCCCTCATTTCTTCCATGGTGATCTCTGAGCTGCCTGGGGTTGGATACTTTTTAATATTTGATTTCGGAAGAACACTTTTTATTTCACATGTGTGGTTGAAAGGATCGTCGAAACTATCTTAAGACTTTTTCTTTCCCCCCATAAACAACTTCTTATTTTCCCTATAATTTCCCTTATAATTTCCCTATAAAACTGGCTCCAGAATGATGTTTATTAGGGACCACTCCTTGATTTGTTTGGCTTTGCAGCAACTAGAATTTTTAAAAGACTCCTCCACTGAGGTTTGGTTTTTCAAAGCCAGAAGAGCCAAGCTCCTGTTCCTTGAGACAGTGGCCAAGAGTTGGAGAAACCTTCTTGCCCTCCTGTCACTTGAATGTGATCCTGGGGGAAGGGTTGCCTCCTGGTGTAAACAGCAGCATGGATATGAGCTCATAGCCAGCCCCAAAAATCTTTAATAAAGAAGTAAGGCTCACTTATTACAGACAGAGGTAAGTAGCCAAGTGATACGGTTATTTATAAACTTTTGTTAAGTCTGTCATTTTTAGCTACGCTTAAAAGCAACCTTTTAAAATGATGTTTCAGGAACACAGTCAACAGCAAGGCGAGCTGGTCTTTGGCATGATTAGATTTTGCTCCCTTTACCTTGATGAAACGATGCCTTATTAGCATTCCAAAATGAGAGTGCGCTCTAAATGTAAGTGGATTTTAATACAATATTTTTGAGGAAATGTCAAGCTGCATTGGGTATGTCTCTTCCCTGCCCCCTTTCTCTTCTCCGAACAGCAGAGTTCAGCAAGGAACGGTGCCAAAATAACGAGCAAGGGACAGAGGGAATTTCAGAGTCAAGGTAAAAGATGAGAAATAGATCCTGCCAGCAGTAACGTCACCGTGGTTCTGCTGCCACCTGCTTAATTCAGTGCCTTTCCTTCAGTTTTGCACTGATGTAACTGATAAGGCTTTGGGGCTCCATGCATTTCTCATGACTATTCAATTAGTACTTAATACTGCATACCAAAACTTGGAGGTTTTGGTTGTTTAAAGTGCTACCAACAGGCACAGAATCACAGAACGACATGGGGTTGGAAGGGACCTCTGGAGATCATCCAGTCCAACCCCCCTGCCAAAGCAGGGCCACCCAGAGCAGGTCGCACAGGAACGTGTCCAGGTGGGTTTGGAAGGTCTCCAGAGAAGGAGACTCCACCACCTCCCTGGGCAGCCTCTGCCAGGGCTCTGCCACCCTCACAGCAAACAAGTTCCTCCTCATCTTTAGGTGGAACTTCTTCTGTTCAAGTTTGTGCCCATTTCCTCTTGTCCTGTCCCTGGGCACCACTGACAAAAGACCGGCCCCATCCTCTTGACACCCTCCCTTGAAGTATTTAGAAGCCTTGATCAGATCCCCCCTCAGCCTTCTCTTCTCCAGACTAAAAAGACCCAAGTCCCTCAGCCTCTCCTCATCAGAGAGATGCTCCAGGTCCCTCCTCATCTTCGTAGCCCTCTGCTGTCCCCTCTCCAGCAGTTCCCTGTCCTTCTGGAACTGAGGAGCCCAGAACTGGACCCAGTGCTCCAGATGGGGCCTCCCCAGGGCAGGGCAGAGCAGAGGGGCAGGATGACCTCCCTCCACCTGCTGGTCACCCTCTTCCTGATGCACCCCAGGATGCCATTGGCCTTCTTGGCCACAAGGGCACATTGCTGGCTCATGGGCATCCTGTTGTCCACCAGGACAGGCACAGTTACTCATACTGGCTGGAAAAGGCAACTCAAGCAGTTATCCTCTGCTGTGCACCCTGGTTTATTTGGGATTACTGGAGCTGTGCACCCATGGGCCTCAGGGGGTTAAAGGGCCCCTGAAAAATTGTTGCCCAAAGTTACTGAAGTCTGGAGTAAAAAAAAAAACCAACAAAAAAACAACCCCAAACCACAAACCTCGAACAGGCAAAGCATACCTGCTTAAATTAAATTAAATATTAACATCCTCTGCTTTAGAGTTGCACCATGAACGTAATATGTGCACGGTTAATGAACCGCAATTTATTTACACCTCAAACAAAGAGTATCCTCGCTGCCCTAAAGTAGTTAAATTGCCCTCTTCCCAGTGAAATTTATTGCCATTTAAACATGCCAAAAGGCCATTCTGCCGGTCATTACAATAATCTATCATTTCTGCAACTGCTGGTATCCTGTTCTGTGGTCAAATTCAATCTGAGAAGGGTCAACAGAATTTTTCCACCAAATGCTTCCCTCTTGCCTGTCATCAATTTACTTTTGTCAACAAAAAGGGCATTACTACCGAATGAAATAGAAGATCCCCTTAAGACCTCTGGCAAACAGCGAGAGCTTCTCTGACGTATCGCAGCTTTTCTGCTTGCAGGTGTGTGCCCGAGCGTGTGTGTGTGTGCTGGGACCTTAACTGTATGGAGTGCACGAGCAGAAATTGTGTAGCTTGCCAAGCGCCTTTTCCTCCGATTAGCATCCCCGTTTCTAGCTACGGTGGACAGCTGCACCCCGTTTTCAGCTTTTCTCTACAAAAATAGCTGCTGCCTTTTTGGCTGGTGAGGCAAAAGGGAGTTACCTGCTGCAAGTGGCTGAGGCCATTAACCAAAGACACGCACACAAAGGTTAAGGACCACCAATTCACAAAGAGAAGTCCAACTTCTACCTGCCACTGAGTTGTTAAATAATGGCTAACATCCCTACTGGGAGCTCCTCACCAAAAACTGACTTCATTATAGATGCTGGGGAACTCTGTTGAAAGCGCAGCTAGATTTTGGCTGGGTATCTAAAAATCCCAGGGGACAGTCTAGTGCCATATAATAAAAATATTACTACTAATAAAACCACCACAGTGCCCTTAAATGACTTTTAATACACCAGTGTCAAGAAACACAAACCCAAATTAAGTCAATTAAGGTCGCTCTTATTAATCAGCGTCCTTTTCACGCAGTTGAAGGACCCCAACGCCGTGCCCTGTTCCTCTAGCATCCTGTTAAATGCTTAGGGGGTATTATTATAAGAGCTAAAAGACTTTTTATATACATATAAAACAGGAGGAGAAATGAAAGGCAAGGAAGAGCGCCAAATATGTAGCTGTGGGGTTTCCTCCTAACAGGAATGCTCTACTACCACCTTGGTCTGCAAGCTCTTTGTCCCAGAGCCTGGGAGAGAAGCCAGGGAAAGGGCTCGGAAAGCGCGATTGTTCTCGTGCAACCCCTCAAGTTGCACCAGGGGAGGCTCAGATTGGATATTAGGAAAAATTTTTACACTGGAAGGGTTATCAAGCCTTGGAATGGGCTGCCCAGGGAAGGGGTTGAGGCACCATCCCTGGAGGTGTTCAAAAGAGGGGTTGACACAGTGCTTAGAGACATGGGTTAGTGATGGGTTTTTTTGCTGTTGTCAGAGTTAGGTTGATGGTTGGACTAAATGATCTTAAAGGTCCCTTCCAACCTAGACAATTCTATGATTCTATTATTTCATTTCCTATAACATCCCACAGAGCCATATGTTTTGATGAATCACTGTACAGATTTGAACAGCCACTTTTTTTTTTTTTTTCAGTAACTCAAGGAACTAAATTCACATGCAGCAAAGAACACGGCTTCTTTTTCTCTCTGAGCAAAAAATAATCCCTGCACTCCATCCTCCGTCTCCCACGTCGCTTCTGTGGCCAAACAATAGTGGATTTTACTTGCAAAAGCTCTAGCTGATGTAGCACGTGGGCTCTTCCAAAGCCAAGCACTTTCCACATGTTATCATTAGAAGAGCATTCAAGTTAATGTCCAGACCAACTAACCATGAAGGGTTATTAAGGGCAGGAGGCAGAGAGAGAAATAATAAGACACCATTTTTTAGTGAAGAACTACCTGAGCTTTGTCCATTTTTTTTTCTTCAGGCTGTTTTCCTGCATTGGAATATGCAATGATCAGATTTTCCTTCTCTGGAGTGTCAGCTAGGTGACGGCGAGGATACTGCAGATTTGGAAAGCTAGTCTGTCTCATCATTTTGGTTTTGTACAGGAAGCCAGAGGTCTTGACAGGCACATTCAATAATAAAAAAAAATAATAATCCATCCTTGGAGCCAAAAAGTCGCTCAAACACTCTTGTTGGAGCTCTGAAGCAAAAACTCTGCTCAAAGAGCCTCCAAAATAATTGTGTCAAAGTTATACAAATGCTAAGAATTTATTCCAAGAAAACGAAATCTGCTGAGGTGAGACTGGGAAGTGTTAAGACTTAATGTACATAAAAATATATAGCCTGTCTTAAACAGAGCTGAATTTTCTTGAGCTGGCTCCAGTCCTCAGCATTCCCTCTTCTGATTTTTAATCACTTGGAAACATCCATAATATTTTTCTTGTGCTGGAAAGATGATGAAAGTTGTTGCCCTGTTTGAATATAACGTAGGTGAGGAAACTGCCTTTGACAGCTTATAGCAATTACTTGTCTTGACTTTTAAGGAGAGGAGTTGGCCAGCAATGTGACACAGAGGAGAATAAAGAGATGCGAGGTGCCCCTCTCTTCAAATGACCTAAAAACACCCCTCTTCTCTGTGCTCGAGGGAACAGCATGCACGTGGGCAGAGCAAAAGGGCAATGAGCAGAGCTTTATCTCCACCAGCCCCACTGCATCAACCAGGAGAACCGTACTAATGAGTAGTAGCAGGAGGAATAAATGAGCCTGTTCTTGGTATAGGCCAAATTCGAATTCTTTTTCACTGTAAGAAGAGAGAAACCAGGAGAGACACTGAGACTCTCTAAACATCTCTGTATGGCTATGGACCTTCAAAGCATCAGGTAAAGCTACCATTTGAACTTTCAGCAGCAACTGCTGCAACAAGCAGTATTTTACTGAGCAATATGATCAGTAAATCATACTTGATCTGACATGATCTGGGTGGTCCTGCTTCAGCAGGGGAGTTGGACTAGATGATCTCTATGGTCCCTTCCAACTCTAAAAATTCAGTGAAATTCAGTGAAATATACAGGTTCTCCACCAGGGATTGGGTAACCCAGTTTATACGTACAAATTGGGGGATTAGAGGCTGGGAGCAGCCCCGCAGAAAGAGATCCAGGGGTTTGGGCTGCCGGCAAGTTGAACCCGAGTCGACAGCATGCCCTGGCAGCCAAAAGGGTCAAACATGTTTTGGGATGCATCAGGAGTAGCATAGGTCATGGGATGATTGCCCCACTCTACACTACTGGTGTGGTCCCACTTCGAGTACTGTGTGCAGTTTTGGGCACTTTGATATAAGAAGGACATCAAACTATTAGAGTGCATCCAGAGGAGGGCAACCAAGATAATGAAATGTCTCAAGGGCAAGGCTTACGAGGAACAGCTGAGATCACTTGGTTTGTTCAGCTTGGAGAAGAGAAAGCTGAGGGGTGACTTCACCACGGTCTACAACTTCCTCATGGCAGGCAGTGGCTGATCTCTCTCTCTGATGACCACTTAGGACATGAGGAAATGGAATGAAGCTGCATCAGGAAAAGTTCAGATTGGACATTAGGAAAAGGTTCTTTACTGAAAGGGCGGTCAGTCACTGGAACAGGCTCTCTGGGGAAGTAGGCTTGGTGCTTTGACCATCAGAGTTCAAGGAGAATCTGAATTACTCTCAGTCATATAGTTTAGATTTAGGTAGTCATATGAGGAGCAGAGAGTTGGACTTGGTGATCCTCATCAGTCCCTTCCAACTTGAGATATGCTATGATTCTACAAATATGCAGACCAACCAGGTTGTCTGCTTAGTCAGGGTCAGTACACGAAGTTTCCATGCCTTGAGAAGTGGGCCAGGGCCTGTGTGACATTCAGACTACCTGTTGAGACTGTAGACCTCATAGCTGCCTAGAACCCCCTAGCTCCCTTGTCTTACCAGTAGTTTACTGGTACCATCTGCTGGTACCACCCCAGGAAACATCACAACCTTGAAGTAAATCACTGCCCTTTCACTTGCTCTGCCTGTCCACAGAACAAACAGCTTCTGCTGCCCTTGCAACCACTTGTTGCTACCACCTGGAAGGGGCTACAGCTCCAAAGGAAGCTCAGCTAGAGCCCACCGTGAGTCCTGCTCCACAGCCAGGCATTCTAGAATGATCCATTTTCTCCTCGCTCAGTCCTGTCCCCCGGAGTACGCACTGGAGCTTAGTTCTGCTTCTAGTAACTCATCTGGGGCAGATGCTCCTGGTGGAAGGGCAGTAACAGCTTCAGTTGATGGAGATCAGATCCGTCCCAGCTCACCTGGCAGAGCCAGGGTGGTTTTGCAGGGTTCTTCTGCAGCTTTGTCACTCGGTACCAGGAATGTCACTCGCTTCTGGCTGGAGCTTTTGCCCAGCTCGATCTCTACTGCGGTGGTTCATATTGCATCTGCATGACGAATTTTGAAAGCTGAATCAATGTGAAAGGTAGAAAATTAAAGCTATGACAACCGGAGGTGAGCTTCAAGAATTCTGTCTCTGTCAAATAGGAAGACCTCTTCCATGCTTGTCCTTGCTTCAGACACGAGGCGAATTTGGAAAAAGGTTTTTGTGCCAGGACAAATTCTCAATAAGAGCACTTCATCCAAGAAGCAATTTGCTTCACCAGTAATTTTTCAGCATTTCCTTTGTCATCATTGAAAGGGTTTGTGTCTGAATAAAAGCCTTGTTTTTGACACAGGTCAGATTTTGTTTTGTGGCTTAAAACTCAAACGAGACCCTTAACTATGTACACGTATTATTCTTAAACTACAAAACGATCAGGACACTCAGAAGTTGATACTGAAACAGACTACTGAGTCAGAGCAGGATGGAAAGATAGTACTGTGTGGAAGGGAAAAACCTTACAGAAACACAAATATATATATATATATATATGATAATTGCCAGCACAGTTAAAATCATCCAGCTCATGGTGGCATTATCTAAAACTCACTGAAATCAGTTGAGAACACCCTTGCACGTTCAGGGGTTCTGGGTCATGATTTGTGTCAATGAGTCTAATTTTACAAGTTCTGTGGCTAACAGATCTGGCATTATGGGGGGGGTTTTTTGCCTCCAAGGAAGGCAGAGTGCTGAACTGTGCCTGCCAAACACGGCTCTTCGGCATTGATGTTGCAGGACAGTTTCCCAGCTGGAAGAACGATCCAGCAGTAGTACTGGGACTTTTTGGCATATCAAGAGGAGCCAAGAGAAGGAAGTGAGACACTGTCACAGCCACACGAATCGTGACAGCCTTTTAATTTTTAATCCATCGAGTGTGTTCAACGTTGCCAGATGATACAGCCCACTGACAATGGCTATTTTACACAAATCTGCTCGTTTCTCATAAAAATCAAAGAGTCGTGGCTTGTCCATAACCAAATTTAAAGAGGCAATAATTCCGATAGGGAAAATAATGACTCTGCTTAATATCAAGATGCCCGACTTGAAAAACTGAGTTAGACAAACCTATCGTATTTTGCAAGAAAATATTTGCCATTATTCATCTATATTTAACCTATCGTGCTCTAGCATACCAACCGGGCAGGGTCAAGCCCGTTAAAAACACCCTGTTTTTTGTCACTGCTGCCCTCGGCCGTGACAAACACCGGGCCCCGGGTGAAAGGGAACAAAACACTTCATGTCATCAAAACACAGGTCTCAGCTTTACTCGATGCTTTTCCAGGGAAGGACCGGGGCTGTCAGCTTACGGGCGCACAGAATTATCGCTCGCCTAATGCCGAATAACATAAGCCCTCACAAATCAACTCTCACTTTCCAGGTACCCTAATAATTCACCACACAGTGACATTTCTTCCAGTGACTGTACGCTGAGCCGGAGGAGCCAGCTCCGAAGTGCCTGTCGTAAAACCACATCTGATACCGATCATATTAAATGTTTATTTTGTTTCTTGCGTGGGTACCCGGCAGTTGTTAAGATCTTAATTCATAACAGGCAATTATCTCCCTCTGCTCCGGCTAGAGGCAGCCTGAACAGCAAGGTAGGAGATGTAGAGCAGAGAGGCTTTGAAGATGCTAAAGAGCAGCAAGAGGAAAAATAAAAGGGAGGTGGCCTTTCCCCCCCCCAAGTAAACTGGTGACAGGATAGTTGATCAGATGCACTGCCTGCCCTGATCAAGTTGGACAATTTCTACAGTTTTATCTTCCCGCAGAACAGAAACCCAGGCTGAGCTGATACTGGCAGTCAAGATAGCTCCCTGAAACAGCCAAGGGAAACAAACATCCAGTTATTGACACACCCATAAATTACTGTAAAAAATAAATCAGACTATATTAGTATTTTTCAAGAGGTAATTAAGTCAATCATTTGAAATATTCTGCTATTTACTTTGGCTCACAAGCAGACTTTCCCATGCCAGGTGCAACTGCTTTTTGTCTGGCAGTGAGTCATGATGTGAGGAACCTCCTCCCTCTCTACTAGGAAAGCCAGGTTTTTAAACATGTTTGACAAGGTGGTTCACTGAATTCTTCCTTCCCACCACCATACTTGACTTCTGTTGATGTCTCTGAAAGGCTCCTTGCTGGGCTGAGCACAGCTTGAACCAGGATCAGGAGCTCTACTACAGATGATTGTGGTGATGCCCATTCTCACCAATGGGCATCACCTGCCTTGTCCTGCCTTCTCCAGGGAATTACATCTCAGAGCCGAGCAAGTTCTTGTGGTCCACTGTCTCAATCTCCTCGTACATAACTCTTAATTAGATTTGAATACATGAAGAGTCTAAGAGGTCAAGATCCTACTGAAAGGACTCGATGGGAAGCGACAGCGAGCAAAACCTGAAAACCTTCCACACTGAATTCTGCTGTTCTGAACACAGGGGCCTAGAAAGTTTTGGTGTAGGTTTTTTTTTTTTTTAAAAAACCACAAACAAACAAACGTAAAATTGGATCAACTCTAAGAAAAGAAATTTAAAAGAGTTCGTTCTTCAACTCCGAGATCTTCCACTGGAAGGTGAACAGCGGAGCTCTGAAAAGGAACAGTGGTGAATGGGGCTGATTCTCTGCGGGCTGAGAACCTGGACCTGAACACAGGCACTCAGCTGAGGGTTTTTTTTTTTCCTTCAAAACAGGGCAGACCTAGAGCTTTCGGGCCAGCTCACTGCTTGCAGTTGCCATTACCCTTCTGTTCCTGTCACCTGGCAATACCCGTAGCTATCTGAGAGATCGTTTTAAACCGTGAGGTGTTTTGGCATTCCATCTTCACTGCCACCACCGCTCCTTCCTCCCATGCCCAGCTCTGCCACAGGCACGAGGAAAGAGAGACTCATTATGTTTTGCAGTCCATAAATGCCCACAAACACCAAACATTTGCAGGCATAAACAGAAAAAAAAAAAAAAAAAGCTTTTTTCAGTATGTGCTTCTAGGTACTGCTGCTACGTAAGCCTTGTACTTGGAAACTAGGAGAAGCGAAACCTCCATGGGGTTAGCAAGGCACAGATCTTAACATTATTTTGAAAAGTATTTTCAGAGTGAAAAAGTAATAAACAAGAGACCTAGATTCACCCATCGGTCTGTCCCGATGAAGGGGCAGGGCTTGGCTAGGAAGCGAGCAAGGAACAGATAAATGACATGCACAGATTATAATTAGTTGGCTAAAGTGGGTGTCAGCCTGACCGTCTGACAAAGCATCGCCCCGCACAACAAAAACGACTGCACACTCATGAAACAATTCCTAACTGTCCAGTTTCAGCTTCAGGTTTTAAGTGGTCAGCATGGGTTTGGCATAACACAATGGCCCATGAGCTGCAGCATCTCAGAAGCCACTTCCCCGGCAGGCTGGACCTCTACCATGCAGTGGCAACCTCTCCCTTCCCCTATGGCTAGCAGCATTTGAATCACTCAAGTTTAATCCAAGATCACAAGCACGGGAGAACTCCATATCACATTCTCTCCTTGCCTCCCTTCTGCTCTGCGACCAGAAGATGTTGGATTATGCCTCTGGGGAGTCAAAACTGGGAATCTGTACTGCCAGCACCCAACAATTCCCACCAGCACCTCCTCCCGCTTGCCCCAAGGGACCAAGAGGCAAACAGCCAGCACTTCTTTCCCATACTGAGCTCAGAGAGCTCTGAGAAGGTCCAGGAAGGAGAAGGAGAAACCTTTTATCTTCTGTTCCTCTGTGCAGCCAGAAAGAAATTCAGCTTCATCCAGAAGCTTCCATCCACCCCCTTGTCCACAAAGGCACGAGGAAGTTGCAGCTTAGCTGCAGAGCCAAACCCAGCTGGACCATCAAGGAGACCTCTCCTGCTCACACACCTGGGTTTCACCACGACATCCCTTGATCACTGAAGCACCAGTACCTTGGCTGACATGGCTGAGGACAGGCTAGACCTTCCGGCACTCATCCGTACCAATATGGGGACATGGGAGTGATAATGAAAATACCAGATGCAGGAAGAATGCAAGCCATGAGGAGCAAGGAGACCAGCAAGAGGTGCTGTACCCTGCTGTGACCATGCTGCCTCGTCAGCAGAAGCAGCTTCCACAGAAGCAGCATCTTCCAGTATGGGTATGTGGGGATGACTCTGCTGGGTTGAACATCAGTGTCATCTTGTTTCTCCATTGCCATTCACTCCTAGGAACTCACCAACTTACTACATATCCTTAGCAATGCTTGCCTCTGATATCTATATTTGATTTGGGAAAACAATATTTACTATGATGCAGACACTTCGTGTTGAAAGCCAAAAATACTTGCTTTGAGGACTAGCTTACAAAACATAATCACATTCCAACACAAAACCAAATCCTAGAAACAAGAGCAATTGTAAGTATACAGCTAATCCACTTAATTATGATTGCTTCGTATACCATTCTGCATATATAGGCACATATTTGATCTACTACACACTTTAATAAAGGTCAGCTATTTTCATTTTGTAAAAAATAAGGCTAATTAGACTTGGCAGACGGGTGTCAACATGGCAACACTGTTTCCTACACAATATTAGATTTCCTTTCAGATAGCTCTTTTTAAAACTGTTGTGGTGGTACTTATTGGAGGTCTGATCTTTGTTCTTTTCTTTGCAGAAAACCCAGAAACAGCCTGTGTAGCACGATGAGACTGTAACCAGCAGCCTTATGGCTTCCAATTCCAAGAGGTTCCTGCAAAACTATAAAGTGACTCCTGGCATTTAATATCCAATTACCCATGGGGTTGATAGCCAATTACCCATGGGGTTGATTCTACCACGCTCAGCCCCTTTTATAAGCCAACAGTGAGAACGCTTGCCCAAATTAAAGCCGGAATTTGACTGCATCAAATACGGTTGCCCCGTTTCCGATGGTGTTCGATAGGGCCGTCTCCGAGGTCTGAACCTGCCCATCTGGAACACGAGCAAGCCCATCTAAGATGACAAGCCCATTGTGTTTTAACCATGTCGTCTTCCCTGCGTTCGGGGCAGCGCTGCAGGTGCGTGGCAGACGGGGGACGAATGGCAGTGAGGGCATCACACGGCTTTTGGATGGACACCATTTGGGATGAGCAGCACAGAAGACAAGGAGGAAAGAAGATGGGGTGGTGGCGATGGCTGCAAAGACTGACGTGCACCCGTAGCCTTCATTTTGAACACCGGCCGCGATTCTCGGAAGCTGGTGTAAAAAACTGCACTTGGGATGCTTAATAAATGGCATCCAAAGGACGGTCGTCATCTCAGCGTTTTGCTATGCAGATGGGGTTGTGCCTTCTAAGCAAAGCAGCACGCTGCCCTCAACAGAAAGCCCTGTTTATCACTTGGAGATGCAATAAAAATAACAAATGCCTGGAGTAAACCTAATTCACTGTGCTACTTAGTATTTGAAATACATAAATATGTCAAGCAAAAGACCTCTAATAGACCCTTTTATCCTGGTAATAGTGTACATATAATTTTCCTCTCATTAGTACAAAAACTACCTAGGGAACTATCGGCCCATCCTTCATCCATTTAATCTGCATTAGTTTACTTTTACCTTGTGTTTAATCTGCTTTCCCTCAAGGTATTTTGAATAAATCAATAGGAATACATGATTGTTTAATGATTTTTAGAAGAGCTCCCTTCGACCACAGCTGCATGATTTAGAATGACTAATTCCTCTTTTTACAATTGATTCCGCCGCACACGGCCCATCTATTGCTGCCACGTCTGGCCAAAGAGACCAGGAGCTCCACGGTGAGGGGGGTCTTAAAGGGGCTGAGGAGGGTCACCAACACCTTGGGGGTGGGTAAACAAGTGAGGCAACAAAATATTCAAAATAAATGCTCTTAATTCTTGGCAACAGGCTCCAGCTCCCCGATATAGCTCAGCGCTATAGCCGGATCGTGCCTCTCCTGTGCCTGGGCTTTGGGTGCACCACCACGCCTTGCTTTTCCAAGCGCCCAAGGGTGATGGAGGATCTCCTGCGAGGCAGCAAAGAGAAGTCCCAGTTTGGGTGCAGCAGGAGGGAGCCACGACACTGGGATTTTGGCCTCAAGTATGAACGCATGCGCTTGTCGAAGCTCAGCGTACAACCAGAGCTGGTTTGCTTAACAGCAGAGGCAAAGCCCTCCTGATTGGATGTGCCAAGGTCCTGTGACTTCTAGCTTCCACCTCTTTTTGGCCTCAAAAGCCATTTTGACAGTGTGAATACACCACTGGAGAAGAAACATCACTGTAAAGGGGTGTTATGCGTCTTAATCCCACTCACTGTGAAGGATGCATGTATAAAAGTAGGGCTGGGATCAAGAGAGTTCATAACTATACGTATCTCCTCCTCAGCTCTGCTTCTCATCTCACCAGTTGACTCATCTTATTTAAAGAGGGCATACATTTTCTCAAAAAAACCTCCAAACCTGTATTACTACATTTTAACAGAGCTCTGAGCACAGCAGGGCCCTGGCGTCTGTCAAGAGCTTCTGCGCACTCGGGACAAACAGCAAGAGGTACAACATAACCCTGATTTACTGTCATCACGGAGAGAATAAAACAGTTAGCAAGTGCCCAGCCCAGTGCCCTAACCACGGTCTTCTCCAAAGAGTGGACCTTGATATCCCTTTACAGAAGCTTCGCAGCGTGCAGCCCTTTCCCAACCCTGGCACCCTCATCCAATACCAGGACCAAAACCTCTTCCAACCCAGACGATTCTATGACTACAGACTAAGTATCCCTGAAGAGAGGGGAGGGACCTTTAAGATCATCTAGTCCAACCATCAACCTAACTCTGATAAAAAAAAAAAACACCAAACAACCAAAAGAAAACCATACAAAAGATCCCCCCACATTACTAAACTATGTCCCTAAGCACAGCGTCAACCCATCTTTTGAAAGTCTCCAGTCCTTTCTATAAGTACAGAAACCACAGGTAGGAAGCCATCTGAAGTTTAAAGGTATCCACACCATGGCTGAAGAGACAGCCAGCACCTCTTTCATACTCACATCACCTACAAAAGGACACAGGTTCCTCCTGAGGGTGGTATCTATGGAAACCCAGATTAATAAAGACTGATCTAAACCCCAAGCCAGAAATGTCTCCATTTTGGGGGAGTGTTTTGAGCTGTCAGCACAGGGCACCAGAGGTCTGGGAACTGGAAGAGACTCCTCAGCAGTTTCACTAACAGGCCTGACCTTTCAGATGGCTGAATTCACAGGACACGGGAGTCCACAAAACCTCTCCTCCCCTTGACCCTCTCTCTTTTAAAACATCGGTGGGTTCTGGATTAGGCCATACATAAAATTCGACAGTGCCGTTAAGACTAAATTCACCTTATTTCAATGGTGGAGCTGCATGATATATGAGCATGCTGGCAAACAGACCAGCATTGTACCAACACTCAAAGCTGACACTGCTACGGCACTAAAGGAAAAAAATATTGGTAGTTAGGTCCAATAAGTTCGAAATCTTCTTTGGTCAGGACACTGAAAGTGATTGAGGCAGGCCGTGTAAGAGTTCTTACAGAGGGTCAAGGTACAGAAGACTTTACGTTTTACGGTGAACGATCTATCGCTCTACGGTCTGCAAGTTGACTGCTGTCCAACAAAGACCATCAAGAAGGCTGGCAGCTGAGAACTAGGCTAACATTTATTATTTATTCTGTTATCAGCTTACTTAATCAGTTCCCAAAGCTCTTTGCAAGATGGACTTTTGGGGAGATGGAGAGCTCTCACGTAAAGAGCATAAAGCTGTGGAAACTGGAAATCCCCAGTGGTTCAGAAGAGGTACCTACACTCTGCACTGGAGAACTGTTCCACACATCAGAGGAGTACCCTTGGGGTACAGGAGGAGGTGGAGAGCAGGAACCACAGCCAGTCACTGTCACCGCTCACCCTCTTCAGCTTCTCCTCGAGAGGAAAAAGCAGCTTGAGGTTTTAGGAAGAGAAA
Organism: Tringa tobata; assembly: GCA_033628505.1. Taxonomy (NCBI): domain Eukaryota; kingdom Metazoa; phylum Chordata; class Aves; order Charadriiformes; family Scolopacidae; genus Tringa; species Tringa tobata. Next base: position 433,195 of record JAHREE010000413.1, on the reverse strand, counting down.
GTAGATGTAGGAGACTAAGTTCGTAAGATGCTAAAAGGATGTGTGATAGTGTGTGTGTGCGCGCACGTATTTGATAACTGCTGCCCGATGGTTAGAGCAGTGTTATCAAGAAATCTGGCATCTGACAGACATCTCTGAACTCCACTGGAGATAAAACTCAACAGAAGCAACAAGAATTTCACTGAATTTTTAGAGTTGGAAGGGACCATAGAGATCATCTAGTCCAACTCCCCTGCTGAAGCAGGATTGCCCAGAGCTAGAGCATGTTACTCAGGACAGCATCCAGGTGGGGCTTGAAAATCTCCAGAGAAGGGGACTCCACACCCTCCCTGGGCAGCCTCTTCCAGGGCTCTGACACCCTCACTGTGAAGAAGTTTTTTCTCAGGTTTGAGTAGAACTTCCCATGTTCCATCTTGTGCCCATTGCCCCTCGTCCTCTCACTGGGAACCACTGAAAAGAGTCTGGTTCCATCCTCCCTCAACCCACCCTTTAGATACTTCTCAGCATTAATAAGGTCTCCCCTCAGCCTTCTCTTCTCCAGGCTGAATAATCCCAGCTCTCTTAGCCTTTCCTCATCAGGGAGATGCTCCAATCCCTCCATCATCTTTGTTGCCCTTCGCTAGACTCTCTCCAGTAGTTCCCTGTCCCTCTTGAACTGGGGAGCCCAGAACTGGATGCAGTATATTCCTGTTGTGGCCTGACCAGTGCAGAAGACTCAGCTTTTCTGCTCCAGATACCCTACCCACAGGTCAAAGCCATAAGCACGTACCCACTGCCGTAAGCAACAACATACCCAGTTCTTCTACCTGCCGCTCAAAGCTTCAGGCTGAGGTTCCTCATCTACCCCAATAAACACCGGTGATGCTTTTAACTGAAAGCTAACTTGAACAGCTCCCAGCCCAGAGCCGGGACGAGCGGATTGGAAACTGGGTTCCCATCCTGGCGGGGTGATCATCCCCATTCCCCAGGGCTTAACCCCTGAACCAAGCACCGGTAACAGGCACAGAACCCACGGGAGACTGAGGGAGGCTCTTTGCTGATGAAAAGTAAAGATAAAACCCACCTGGCATTAAACTATTTCCCTTTTTACACAGAGAAATAGTGTCCAGGAACTATCGCCTCGTGTCACACGGGAATATAAGAGATGTGAAAACTTAATACGGGTGTTCTGAGTTGCAGTTCTGTCCATTAAATATAGTCCCACTCTTCCTCGAGCATATACTGCCTCTACATTAAAAAGAAGAGCTACTGAACAGGACAAAATTATCTTACACCTCCAGATACACACTGAAATTCACAAGCCTATGTATTTTCTCCTCATATTTAAAAGGAAAGCGTATGGAGGAAATTATTTTTCTTAGTGGTAAAGTAACATCTTACATATTTTGTTTACCAGCACGTTACTCTTTGGCTGTTTCAGAACATTACATCAACCACCTCAAAGTGCCTTTTTCTTTTTTTAGCTTTCATGCAAGTAAAACATTTATATTAGAACTGGTTGCCCAAATGATAGAAGTCTGTTTATATCAGTAGAGCCAGAGTGATCAACCTGCAGCTGGAAGGGAAGCAGGGAAAGGCTTTGAGAACGCAATACTTGTGAGCTGAAATGGAAAGAATGATTTTTTTTTTGTTTGTTTCTTTTCCTCCCTTCTTTTATCCTTTGTATGTCCTCTAATGACTTGCTGAATTTTTCCCAACCTCATTTCGTTAATATTGCTTCTGATCTTTCTGTTCACCCTTGAACTAAATATAAAACATCTTTCTCCTGTAGCACACCCTTGTAATAAGGCCCCGGCATCAGCAGGCATTCCAGGCAGCCCCCACAGCTATGGGATCCTACTGGTTTTAAAGGGCCTCAAATCTCCATCAGGTGAAAACGAAGTCAGCAACTTAGACTCTATAAGTTCATCTGATTAAACCTGCAATAAAACAGGCACCACGTAAGCAATTTACCCGCTTCTTTAGTATTTTCCACTATTGCACAGATCATTTCTACATCAGATCGTTTCTACATTTGTTTTTTACTGTGTGAACATATGAGTGTTTTAGAAGTTAACCTAATTAAAACTGCCTTTTTTTTTTCCAATCAGCATAAAATCACAAATCACGGAATTGTGGGAGTTGGAAGGGACCTCTAGAGATCATCTCGTCCAACTCCCCTGCCAAAGCAGGGTTGCCCAGAGCACATCACTCAGGAGCATCCAGGTGGGGCTTGAAGATCTCCAGAGAAGGGGACTCCACACCCTCCCTGGGCAGCCTCTTCCAGGGCTCTGCCACCCTCACCCCAAAGTTCTTCCTCCCATTTGAGTGGAACTTCCCATGTTCCAGCTTGTGCCCGTTGTCACTGGGATCCCCTGAAAAGAGTCCGGCTCCATCATCCTTCAACCCACCCTTCAGGCACTTACAAGCATTAATAAGGTCTCCCCTCAGCCTTCTCTTCTCCAGGCTAAAGAGCCCCAGCTCTCTCAGCCTTTCCTCATCAGGGAGATGCTCCAATCCCTCCACCATCTTTGTTGCCCTACGCTGGACTCTCTCCAGCAGTTCCCTGTCTCTCTTGAACTGGGGAGCCCAGAACTGGACGCAGTATATTGCAGTTGTGGCCTCACCATACATATACATACACACACCTCACCAAATACAAACCAGTGTTTGATTCCGAGGCCCAACTCCCTTACTAAATGCAGAAGCATCTAACCAGAACAAGGTGCACCTATCTTCTGAAGAGCAGGCTCTGCCAAACAACCCGACACGTGCCCCAAACTCACTTGGCTCCCATCATCTGTGAACTTCTAGCACAGAAATGGGCCTGATGGCCCTTAAAACACTCTTGCCCTGACCGGGGTGCCCAGAAGGAAGCTAGCAAGTTCTTCCCCCAATCTAGGCATTTAATCAAACCTAGCAGGTTAATCTGTCGAGCTTTTAGTGAAGCACGGGTATATCCCTGAGTTAATAATATATCAGGGGGGCTTTCAGCATGCCTCCAGGATTGCAAATCCTCGGACTATATATGCTTTGGCTTACGCTGGGGGCTCTTTGGAGCAGCGCTGGTTCTGGCTACGTGTGTGGGCAGCAGCGAGCGTCACGCTGGTGCCACCAGGACGCAAGTGAATATTAATAACTACACGGAGCGTGCCTGCGTTCCCTCATTAGAGGCTAAATATGTTGGGGCTTGAACCGAAGTGACTGATGGAGCATTTGAGCCTTGGACCTGACGTCAACACGTGGCAAGCTTTAAGGAGCTAGTAAGCTGCCATTTCTCTGCTCACTTGCTCTATCCTTGGTCACTTTCTCTACTCAAGCCCCAGTTTTGCCGCTTTTAAAAGCCCAAATATCAAGCCCAAATTCCCATAGCTTTGGAATTGCTAAAGAGTGCCAGAAAACAGGAAGGGAAGCTAGCACGTGTCATTTGCATTTGTGAGCTGTGGAGCTAATTAGCCCGCAAGCCTCAAATTGGGGAGATTTGATCTTTCTTAGCTGGAGTTCGGGAGATCATGCAATGTGGGGTTCAGAGGCACCAGTGTGACAAGCCCTGGGTCACATCAGCACGCTGTGCACTTCATCTTCTTCTCAGCAGACTTCTAACAGAAAAAAAACCTACTTAGTAGAGATTTGTCTGTACAGGCACTCCCTCAGTCACCACAAAGTGAAGATTACACTTTTCTGTGGCTCACAAGTCTTGCATAAGTAATTTCTAGATGCGCAAAGAGGAAAAAAAAAAACCCACCACATTAATAAACACTGTTTCCACTGTTGTTTTCAACTCGAAGGACAGTGATTCTCCCCCCACCTGATGCACCACAGGAAACACGGGTCAACTTCTGTTCTTAGCAGCAAACCAGAAGTGACTCTTCTGAACTTACGGCAGTATGAATCAGAGAACCACCACCAGAGAACCACCACCAGAGAACCACCACCAGAGAAC
>JAHREE010000413.1:388380-399679 GCA_033628505.1 Tringa tobata | reverse complement strand
CATAAACTCAAGCCCCGCTGAAAACTCTTTGCCTTTGCCAGGGACCAAGAGTGCAGCTGAGCTGTGCTCAGGGTGGAAAACAGAACGTGGGTCCAAGAGAAAAGGAAAACATGGCTCTGAGAATCATAGAATCATAGAATCGTCTAGGTTGGAAGGGGCCTTTAAGATCATCTAGTCCAACCATCAACCCAACTCTGATTAAAAAAAACCAAAAGAAAACCATACAAGTCCCCCCCATCACTAGCCCATGTCTCTAAGCACTATGTCAACCCATCTTTTGAACACCTCCAGGGATAGTGCCTCAACCCCTCCCCTGGGCAGCCCATTCCAATGCCCAGTAACCCTTTCCGTGTAAATATTTTTCCCAATATCCAATCTGAACCTCCCCTGGCACAACTTGAGGCCGTTTCCTCTGGTCCTATCGCTTGTGACTTGGGAGAAGAGACCAATCCCTGCTTCTCTACAACCTCCTTTCAGGTAGTTGTAGGGCGCCCATACCTCTTACCAAACCCATACTGAAGTCAGTATGACGGGTACGTACTCAAGGTTCCACTCTAAAGTCATTAGGAAGCTAGCTTATTGGAAAAAAATCCAGCACTGAGAAATTATGTCCAAGCTCCTTGTGGAGCAGAAGTGTCACCTTCAGCTTTTATTCTGTCCCCAGCCTCCACTTGTCTATTCTGTGAGCTTATAAGCAATGTCCCTAATTGTGCTGGCTTCTTGAAACAGCACAAAGGGAGCTCCGCGGGCAGCAGGGTTGGGGGGAAACGAAGAAGTAATCTGCTGTTCAAAAAGTTGCAAATTAGAAAACACCAAGTTTCCCCATTGTGATTTGGGTTCTGGCTTAGGAGGGACAGCTTCCACGGCCGGTCTTCAGGGCACTGTAGGGGATGAAAAAGGGAACACAGACCCACAGCTTCACCAGCACAGGGACACCTAGCTCTCAGACGCAGGCTTGCAAGAGAAGAAAGTGCAGAAACACACACCCCTTGCAAGCACGCGGCTCTAACAGCAAAAGAAGGAATCAAAAGCTTGCTCTGGGAACCAAAACTCAAATAACGGTCCTAAATGGAGAAATAACGGTACAATAAGGCGTATGCACCTGGCATCTTGTGAAAGGATAAATGAGGGGGATGCACAAGCACTGAATATAGCATTAGGAAGAGCCCCCCGCGCGGGGACGGGGGTTATTCCCACTGCTTCCCGTGCAGGTAAGCACACCTGGTAGGGTTACTGATATTACTGCCATTTCAAAAGCATCCTCTCCCTGTGCCCTCATTTTGCAGGTGATTATTTCTTTTCCCCCCCCGCGCACCCGGGTTACTTCACGTTACTCTTCGAGAAAGCCTTAGGGCAGGTTTCTCCTGCAAGGGCTCTCCTTGCAATTCAGCTCTCCAGGGGTTTCTGCCACTCATGGCATCCTGGACTAACTTCACCACTCCGAGCTTCTCTTTGCTTCCTCATCCCAAAGAGAGAGAGGATCCTGAGAGCCATCAGTGTGGCTCTTTTCACCACCCTGCACTGCCACATTTCCATTACTCTCCACGGAGATAGTCAGATTTTCAGGGGCTGGGGGGGTGGAAATGTTACCTTTGGGGTCCCCTCAGGACAGCAGGAGCCTGCGACAACACGGATTTCTTCTGCAAATACACACCCGTGAGGCACACGCAGAGCTGGCTTCACAGAGAGAATCACAGAATCCCATGGGGTTGGAAGGGACCTCTGGAGATCATCTAGTCCAACCCCCTGCCAAAGCAGGGCCACCCACAGCAGGTCCCACAGGAACATGTCCAGGTGGGTTTGAATGTCTCCAGAGAAGGAGACTCCACCACCTCCCTGGGCAGCCTCTGCCAGGGCTCTGCCACCCTCACAGCAAAGAAGTTCCTCCCGCAAAGCCTCTTTGCCCTGTGCTGGTGGCACCAAGCTCTTATCCTTGTACCCCTTGGTGCTGTTCTGAAGCCCAGGAATGGTGTGTGACAGTGGTTTTAAAACTGATTGCACCGCTACGGAAAACATGAGTCCACTTCTTTAGACTCCCTGCTGATACCGTTCTGTGGCTAGGAGGACACAGATATGTCAGGTCAGCACTTTCCACATGTACAAAACGTATTTAAAATATTCAATGTATCCATTTGAATATTTTAGGGGGATTAATTGTTCAAATCTAAAAAGTTTATGCCACTCTAATGGACTACTAATGGAAGAAGCTTTTAAAAAAATCTCTGCATTGCTCCGAGACCGGACTGTGACCTAGCCACCAGGTATAATATGTACCAATATCTATCTTACACTGTGAAATTTAGATTGCAAATCCATTATGATAGACTCTGTGTCTTTATGTATTGTGCACTGCTGAGCAAGCTCACAGAGCTCAATAAATAATAAATGGTAGGAACTTGACCTTGAATATTAAACGTGATCTGAATGATTCTTCACCCAGGAATTCGGGTTCATTTTTCCCCACAAGCTTTATCTTGGGAACTGAGGTGCAGCTGTGACAAAAAAAAAAAGTGAAGCTAGCACTGTCTTCTGGCTGAGATGGGGCTGATTTTCAGTCCCAACTGTTTTCTTTGCTGACAGAAGCGGGCGGATGGTACTGCCAGGAGGGCATGCCAGCTCAGAAGGTCCGTCGCCACCCCCAGAGTCCCTAGCCACCTTTTGGGATGGCAGGTCCCTTACAGGGTGGGCTCACTTGGGGCAGGAAACGCAGCTTCCCACAAAGACGGCTCTCAGATCCCTAGGCAAAACCAAGCTGACGGGTTCTTGGCAAGCAAATAAAATTAGTAAAGCCCATTTGCGGTGTAAAACCCAGATCCCACACCCCTGTATCAGCTACAGAGAAAAAAGGCCACGAGATTCTCAAGTGAGGACCAAGCATTTAAAATATTCCTGGAAGAGAGACTATTTCCCTTTGACCACCTCAGAAATAATTCCTGCATTGGTTAAAGAAGGACAGAGATAAAACACAGATGTACTATCTCCTGACCACAGTGGTTTGAGCGGGTGCCTGGAACCTCATTTAGTTATCAGGATACCATGAGGTTAACTAATTTATTGCTGTTAGCGAGGAGGCCACAGAGAAAGGGCTCTCTTACAGCTCTCATGATAAATAACGCTTCCCTCCTGCTTAGTCAGTAACTATTGCTTAGTGGTGGGTTTAGTTTTCATTTAATTAAACACATTGGCCATCACCTCTGGTTGTCTGTAAGAGAAGAACACAGAAACTGGAAGATGCGGAGTCAGGAGGGCGAGGCAAGAAAATTATGATATATTTTCCTTCCCGAAGGAGTCATGAGTCTTTGGCAAGGCCTTTTCACCCCTCCTTACATCCATTGCCACTGTTTTTTTTGCTGCAGAACTGGCCCAGATGAGGCGAGAACCGTGCCTGCTACACCATGAGTGGGATGAGAGACCCCGAGCAGAAAGGCAGGCATGGGAGAGTAAGTAGTACCTTGAGAAGTGACAACGTCTCCTGGGCAAAGAGCTCATTACAACTGAACTGATGGGCAGGATAAGGGAAGTCCCCATAATTATGTGAGCCTTTCGAGCTTTCGGGAGCACTTTGAGAGCTTGTGGAACCAAAGCAAAGAACCAAGCCCATCCTGTCAAAGGGAAGCCCAGACTTCTGTCCTTCCAGGGGCGCACACGTACCCAGGGATAGTCGCAGCAAAAAAGCAAGGTGGGAGGAAAGAAAGGGAATGGGTAAGTTCCTGACCTTTTCTTCAAGGTTGCCGTTCCTTTGTTTCCAGAGCGAGAGAGTATTTACTGGAAGCGGTGTCTGACGTTCTACCTGGTGGTATCATCGTGCATCTGAAATAAGAAATTAATATTACAAACCATTTCCTATTACATTAAAAAAACAAGTCCTATTTTCACCGTGTGGAATAGCATCCAAAAGGAAAATCTATTGCTGTGTCATTTAAGAGGGAAGCGAATAATATTTTTATTCTCCCCCCAAGTACACCTAGAAAAATTGGCTGGGTACTGGCTATGACGTACGGCATCCTTTCCAGCCATACTTTCATGTATGGCTGGATTCTAGGATTCTAGGATTCTTTGCAGCTTGGGCTGTTTTAACACTCAGTGAGAAACAAGAAGAAAACCACCGTGTGCTCAACATCTCTTGCCGGGATGAGATGAACAGCACCAGCTTCCAAAAGAGCTATCAAACCAGAGCTGTAATGTAAATGTAAAATAATAAATTTCACGTTATCGTTTCCATTCAAGCTGAAAACAGCACCAGGATCCACGCGCGGTACCGAAAGGCTTGGTCCCCTTGGGTTTGCCATTTTGGGTACCATGCTTGCACTGCACACAAAGCACTGGAGTTACCTTGGGTGCCTTTTGAGCAGCGTCTGAAGGTGGCAGTGGAAAAGGAAAAGCAGCATCCAGCAGACCACCATTAGCTCCCCTTTGCCACTGGGTTCGGTGGAAAGCTCGCGTCTGCCCGAGCGGGCCTGTGTGGTCAGGCGGAAAACACAGCTGAGCAGCAGGGCTCAGGCACCTCTCCATCACTGTCAATAAGTGAAATGGAGGGCCCTTACATCATTACATCATTTCATTTACTATTTCAATGATTACATAGATCATTGCCTTCCCATTGTTTCAGTGATAGATTTAATTAACTTCCAATTAATCACAGAAGGTGATATTTAATGCTCAGGCCTGCACTGAGCGCAGTGTCACAGACCAAAGAATATATTTTGAAGGCTTCAGTAATCAAGAGGTCATGGAAGATAGATGTTCTTCACCAACAGAGAGAGAGAGAAGATAAATTTGTGTGTCCACTCTGCTCTGGCTAACTGTTTTAGGATAATTGTTTCACATCCAAATTATAACTCTCCAAAAGGTCCATCCATGCACAAAGCTAGACAAAAGGGAGGAAGGGGGGCAGGTAATAGGGTCATGTTATAGAGACTTCATAGGGCTGTAATTCCCATCTGCAGGCAGCAGCGGTGTTTGCAGCTGCAGTGGTTAGGGCCTGACAAATGGGCAGAAAGAAATTTCCTGTAAAGATACTTCCATTTAGATGTAATGACTTAAAAAACCAAACCCAAATCAATGACAAAAAGGAGAGTTTCCTTGACACTAAGGGTGATTACACGCAGTGCAATCCCTACATCTCATCTGCTGCCTTTCTGGGAGCAGGGTGTCAACGTCAGGGCATCTGCTGATGGCCTTTCACAGAATCACAGAATGGTATAGGGTTGGAGGGGACCTCTGGAGATCATCTAGTCCAACACCCCCTGCCAGAGCAGGTCCACCCACAGCAGGTCCCACAGGAACGTGGCCAGGCGAGTTTGGAATGTCTCCAGAGAAGGAGACTCCACCACCTCCCTGGGCAGCCTCTGCCAGGGCTCTGCCACCCTCACAGCAAACAAGTTCCTCCTCATCTTTAGCTGGAACTTCTTACATCCAAGTTTGTGCCCATTTCCTCTTGTCCTGTCCCTGGGCACCACTGAAAAAAGACCAGGCCCATCCTCCTGACACCCTCCCTTGAAGTATTTATAAGCATTGATCAGATCTCCCCTCTGTTCTCTAGACTAAAAAGCCTTCTCTTCTCTAGACTAAAAAGACCCAAGTCCGTCAGCCTCTCCTCGTAAGAGAGATGAAGGGGGGTTCAGAAGGGGTTAAAAAGATTTTCATGAGAAAAAAAAAAAGTCCTAGTATTTTAAGCAGAAACATTTAATTGATAGCATTTTCCTGATTTGGCTAGTGAGCATCTGAGGGGTGCCTGTGTCACTTTAGAGAACATTAGATGGTATGGATAGCAGATCTTTCAGACATTAGAAGCGATTTTGTTTCTTTTTACTCCTTTGACGGTGTTCGTGTCAGGTTTTCACCCGAAACAGCGCCCAAAGGTACGACTGTAATACAAACAGTGACTGAGTGACCAAGGCTGACCAACCCTCAAAGTTGGCTCTCTGTTCACTGGGCAACATTGCATCAATTCCAAAATTTTGGGCTGTGCAAGCCCAGCAAGGCCAGGGCTTGCAGCCTGTCACCTCTGTCTGGGAGCCAGAGAACCTGCCCGGCTCACCAGTTCATGACTTCCCACACAGCCACCATGTCCCCAAACCCCTGCAAGCACAACGCTAGCTCCTCAAAAGACTAATTATTCACTCTGCAATACAGGATAACAGCACTGAAATGGGAGGATAAGGAGAACCTTAGATGGAAGGACCAGGAAGGAAGAGGAGACAGCTGTGAAGGGAGAGAGCACCAGGCTCTGCTCTGAAGGGGCCACAGCATTTGTGACAATAGCCACGAGGCTTTTAAAGAAGACCCTGAAGAAGATGATTGCTCAGTGCCTCTATCTTGCCAGAGGTCTGGTCTTGATAAGGTCTGGGCAAATGAAATGCGAAGAGCTGTTGGTGTGTATGCACTGACCTTGCCCTGAGCATGTGGCTGGGCTAACCTGGTCCATTCTTGGTCGCTAAGTCATGTTCTCTTCTGAGAGAGTCATGGAATCACGGAGTTGTTGGATTGGAAGGGACCTTCTAGAGATCATCTCGTCCAACTCCCCTGCCAAAGCAGGGTTGCCCAGAGCACATCACTCAGGACGGCATCCAGGTGGGGCTTGAAGATCTCCAGAGAAGGGGACTCCACACCATCCCTGGGCAGCCTCTTCCAGGGCTCTGCCACCCTCACCACAAAGAAGTTGTCCCTGCACCATCACCTTCCTCACCACCTCCAGAGACATGCTGCCCACTGCCTGCCTCAGCCCCAGTCCTACGCTTTAGAAAGAGTCATGAGAGAGGAAGAATGTTTTCAAACCCTTGTAACGAGCAAAGCATCTGAATCCACCCTTTCTGGGGCACCGGCTTCTACGGTCTGTGATGTAAAAGCAAATATGATGTGAAAGGACAGAGTGAGCCCGTGCTGTCCGAGAAATCTTCCCGTGAGGATTTCTCCCGTGCTGGCAGCCCTGGCTAACCTGACACCGTGACAGTAAATTCAGCTGTGTGCATGTGTGTGCATGTGTGAGTGGGACAGAGAGATGGCAGGAAACCTTCTAACAAATGCAGAGTGTAATTCTTCCCTCTCCTTTCCTATGGCTAATCTCTGAGTGCAAAGTAATTATCTTTCTCATGACTTTAAATCTCTCTCTCTGGTATATTTTTGCCTGTCCAACATGACTTTACAACTCCTTCATCTGGCACACAGCTGGCATGCCTCACGGTGGATTCCTCTAAAGAGTGATTTAAAGTTGCTTTCCATCAGCGTAAAACTAATGAGCGAGAAACATCTTGACACATGGTAACTGTAAGCAACACACTTGGTCAGCTGCGTGCAAGAAAGACACCCTCACTTAAGGCTTTCCAACTGTTCTCTTACAAGCACTCACAAGGCTCAAAGCCCAGGATGCTTATTTATTAGTATCTCCACTCACCCAGGTGTCTCTTTTCAGATAGACACTCCACACTTCTAATGCAGCTTCCCATCTGGAAGTACCGCTTTCCCTCTCTTTCTCTTTCTAGAGATGCACTGGAACCTATCAGAGTTTTAAATCACAGGACGTGCTCACCGTTTTCAGGTTTTTTTTAAAAAAATAATAATAAAAAAAATTAACGTGAAGCTTTTTCTGTAGCACTCGGCACCGTGGTACCTCAGCACCATGGTATCTCAGCACCATGGTATCTCAGCACCATGGTATCTCAGCACCTTCTCGCCGCAGTATGAATGCAGCCAGCCTGCTAGCTTCGCTGCTGTGATCCCAGATTTACCTCAGCTGAACTGAAAGGAGTGTGAAATTATTTCAGATTTACCAGGCATACGCGAGGAGAAGAGTTTTGACCCCATCTAATTTATCTTCATTTTTTTTCCCCCCCTGTGAAACAAGAGAAGCCTGAGCAGAAATGAAACCTTGGGCCAGCATTTTCTTACACAAATAACCAAAGCGAGACTCCGAGCAGGTTCAAGCCTCTCAAGGAAAGCATCTTTAGATCTAATCTAAATAACTGCTGGTTGTCAGGAGTTGCAAGAATTCAGCTCAGTGGAAAACCAGCTGCTTTATTTAGTACCTGGGTGTGATTCTGTGGTTGTTTTAAAAAAAACATGAATGCAACTGTGGTGATAAATACTCCCTCACTGTCGGAACTAACTACCTAACACTTGAGTGTTTTCAATGCCGTGCTTCAGGAACCAAGCTTTTCATAGTCAGAATTTTAAAAATGTTGACTATAACACATTCTTAACACAAAATCATCAGCAGAGAGAGAATATCTTCTCCTCGTATGTGTGTAAGACCACAAGTAACAGGGGAGTCACGGTGCTGTCTCACTTCAACGCACACAAAGCAAGGTTTGTAGGAACCCAGGCAGATGCACTTGTGGGGAAACAAATAAAACAAACAAAAAAACCCCCAGAAAAAACCAGAAAAACCACCTTTGCTCACAAAAGGCTTGAGGATAAGCTGAAGAAGAACTTTTGTGCCTGAAAGGTTGTCTACTTTTTCCAACACATAACGGACTTCCTGGGAAGAAGCTTACAACCCTGGAAGACTGTACATGCCAAGAAGACCAACGTTACCAAACTACTAGCAAACTCACAAGCATTTAAAGTACTAGAATTTATTGGTCCTTATTTTACTGTGCACTTTCTGCCTTCCTTTCCAATGCATCCTGAGCTTTAATTACAAATGAACGCTTTCACCTCTGCTCTTTGTGCACTCATGGCACTTCCAAAAGCTACCTTTGTTTTTTTTTTTTTCTTTAAATAAATAAATAACTCTGCAAGCTCCGTGGGCACCAAAAGTAGTCTTCTCTGCAGTGAGGTTGAGATGGAAATGTCCACAAGGTGCTACCATGTGCACCAAAGGCTGTGAATGGTAAAACTAAAACAAACCCTCAGCCTAGAGAGAGGAGCAGCCAGAAAGGACATCAGTGCCTCTGAACACCTCTCTGCTGCTCCAGGGTAGCTACCCTGCTACCACCTTACAGAGACCAATAGTCTTAAACAAATTGGGGAAGACATTAACTAGGATAAAGGGGAAAGATTTCCATAGTATTTCCTCTCCTCCCAAAATTAAAGCGTGGCCACCCCACCACTACTGAAAATAGAATCATAGAATCATAGAACGGTTAGAGTTAGAAGGGACCTTAAAGATCATCCAGTTCCAACCCCCCTGCCCTGGGCAGGGACACCTCCCACCAGACCAGGTTGCTCCAAGCCCCATCCAGCCTGGCCTTGAACCCCTCCAGGGATGGGGCAGCCACAGCTTCTCTGGGCAACCTGTTCCAGTGCCTCACCACCCTCACAGCAAAGAATTTCTTTCTGGTATCTAATCCAAATCTCCCCTCTTCCAATTCAAAACCATAGGTGGACTCCGGATTACAAACTTTGAGTTGCCTTTTCCAAGCATCCCTCTCTTGTAGATGACAGCAACTTCCTATTAGCTCTGTCAATGCATGAGGAGCTCTGCAGCCTGTCTAGTTTTCTGCTTTCTTCCTGCTGCCTGAAGGCTATTTCCCGTTCCCAAACAGAACTCCCTGCCTCTCAGATCTGTACAGATCTTCAGCAAACGGGGCATCCTCTGTGCTTCCCTAACACCAGGAGAAAAATGCTCTCTCCATCCCCCATACAAGCCACAGAGCTGGCTGCAGAGAGCAGTGACTTGTAATTATATTTAAACTTCTCCCACCCTGTAACATCTCGGTCTACATGCCAACCACAGCGCTCACCACAAAATTGCCGTAGAAAAATAAACAAAGATCAGTCTCTCTTACATTCTAGCCTTTCTGCCCCATTACAAGAGCACAGTATGCTCACTTCTTCAAAAGAGACTCCATCAGCACCAAGCAGACGTTAAACGCGGCAAGAGAGAGAGCACATGCACGTAAGTGTGTCAGAACACACGCGCGTGTGCACCGCACTGTCCACGAGTACTACTGCCTACGGGAGGGAGGTGGAGCAGTCAACCCAGAGCGGAGGAAGGTCCTTCACTTACTACTTCTGTTATTTTTAGCAGCAGCAAATGCAGGCCACCCAGCCATGGGGGAGAGCTGAGAGTGCCATCTCTTCCTGCCCCAAGGAGCCACCACCTAATTAAACACAAAGGGAGAAAAAGAAATACAGGAAAGGGGTGCAGCACGATGAAGCCACCTCCTCACTTGTCCAGCCTGTGGTCAGGCTGACTATGAAACCTAGGATTTCCAGCGTTCCTGGAAAATAAGAAAGTAAAAGAAAGTAAAGCCCTTTTTTTTTTTTTTTTTGCTAGTTCTCAAAAGTACCTTCTGCACAGATGCATCAAGATACTTTCAGAACAAATCAGGTTCCGTTAGGTGCTTTCTAACAAAGCTAAAAGTCACTGCTTGCTAACAGACTGGGCAAGAAAGAGAAGTTATTTGTAATTTACCCCCTAGTACTACTTAGCTTTGTGAACAGCACTACTACCCGTGTACAACAGCAGTCCCTGGGTGTCCGTTGTGCTGGTCAGCACACAGGCACTTCCCTTCCAAACAGCGAAGGCTGAGCATCCTGGAAAGGAAACGTTGAGATTTGTCCACACATATCTAACCAGAGGCAACAAAGGCACTGCTGACTTATCCAAAGTGATGAAGGCAGCCTGTGACTCTCCCAAGTTCCATCCCAGTGCCTTCAACTCAGCATCCTCCTGCTTCTCATTCCCTTCCACAGCCAGAAGCGGTAACACAGCCCGAATGGAAGACAGAATTTTGGGCTTATTTTAGAGAGGCAGTACTGGATTTTGGATATGCTTCATCTTTGAGTGAAGGCAGGCACGGGGAACCACTGCACAAGAGCATCATCGTGGGAGATGGTTTTTTTCAAAGAACTACCCGGCCCTGTGCTGAGCCTGAGTTAGAAGGTGTTTATTTCTTGAAACTGGCTGGGATCCCTCTCTGATTAACTTTCATTTTCTCCGGCCCGGGGACCTGCACAGTGTGTAGGGATAAATCCAGGTCACGCTCCCTGAAGGCAGATCGATAACTCAATCAGAAACAGGGAAGATCTGTGTTTGACACACACGTTTGTCAGTGATGGAATTTGTCGATGGAGCTGGCGCACTCTTTGAGTGACTGAGGGTAGCGGCGAGGCCCCAGAGAGCCACGGGAGGCAGATATCCATCCTTGCTCTGACTACAGCCAAACCTTCCTGACACACGCTTCTGAAAGGGCCTGGGATGGGTGTGATGCCCAGAGTTACCTGTATGGACACTGACACATCACTGATGGGCAGAGGAACAACCCCGCAGCACTGCATCCCACCACGACAGAAACCACCTGGACAAAGAATCATAGAATCACGGAATGGTTAGAGTTGGAAGGGACCTTAAAGA
>JAHREE010000413.1:360742-385492 GCA_033628505.1 Tringa tobata | reverse complement strand
AAATACTTCAAGGGAGGGTGTCAAGAGGATGGGGCTGGTCTTTTTTCAGTGGTGCCCAGGGACAGGACAAGAGGAAATGGGCACAAACTTGAACAGAAGAAGTTCCACCTAAAGATGAGGAGGAACTTGTTTGCTGTGAGGGTGGCAGAGCCCTGGCAGAGGCTGCCCAGGGAGGTGGTGGAGTCTCCTTCTCTGGAGACATTCCAAACTCGCCTGGACACGTTCCTGTGGGACCTGCTCTGGGTGGCCCTGCTTTGGCAGAGGGTTGGACTAGATGATCTCCAGAGGTCCCTTCCAACCCTATAGCATTCTGTGACTACTAAACTTTTTCAGGAGCTCAACAATACCCATAACTGCATGGCACAGACATCCCTCGCGTGATGCTCCCAGGACATTTGTTTCCTACAACAACTCGCTGGAAATCTCATTGTTACCTTGTAGCTGGGTGATACTAACCTGCCAGCCTAGCAGCGGGCACTGGGTGTTACCATCTACCCCAGGAAGGAGAGCAGATTTGTTTCTCCTCTCGCTTGCCATCAGATGGGAGCAGAATTGGGCGCTCGGAGCGTGAAGGAGAGAAATAAAGACAGAGGGGAAACGGACTCTCAGCTATTCCATTGCTTCGGGAAGGAGCGCTTTAAGATGGCAATTTTAAAAGCACAGTTCTGTTAAATAAATAATCCAAGAAATTGGGAAAGCTGATTTTCTAGTCAAAGAACAAACTCATTTCTGAGCAGTTTCATTCACTTGGGAATAGTGCATATTTAATAGAAAAGAAATATCTACAAAAGCCCAGATGCAAGATTTACATTCAGCTGAATGACAAAGGATACTCAAAAGAATTGCTGCATTTTGGTGGAAATCTTTAGCTTTCAGCATTTGTGAATTTAGGAGTACTTTCATTTTAAAAAAGCTTTCACTGAAGCACGGTTATCCCTAAAAAAAAAAATGAAAAAGCAAACTTGCTGAAAAAATTAATTTCCAGTGGCTCTGTTCTATTCCCTCAGGTCTTTAAAAATCTCAGATTGAAATGGATGAATATGCAAGTGCCACTTATTGACGGCCTCCCACAAGCAGTGAAATCCTTTGAAATCATTGTGGAGGTAATTGTAAAAGAAGTTATATGCATAAAATTACTTCTCTGGTGCAATACGGATCATAAATCAGTTCACAATCAATCTATCCACAACTATTTCAATCTGGGAGATTTAAAAATATCTACCTATACATCGAAAACCAAAGTTAAATAACCAGTAACAAAGGGACGTGTGATTGGAAAATGTATTTCTCTCGTGATGTGATGCAGCGGCTAGGAGCTATAGAATATTCTCATATTCATTTGATTTAGGATGGAAACTCACTGGCTGATGTTTTTTGTGTTACTTAATTACACCAACAACATGGTGAAAATGTTTGGCCAGCCCAAGCCACAGCAGTTACTCCACTAGCTACAATAAAAGGCAAGGCAAGTGTGAGCAACTGGACACCAAGATCCCTGGATTTTGTCATCTTCTCTTCCCAGATCTAGACTTCTGCCTTGCCCCCTTATCAGGAAGAGATGCTAGCTGCTTCTCCACACATGGGGTTACAAGCACAGCCAAATCTGCAGGCAGCGCTAACCCATATAAGAGGGTGTAAGCTGGGAGGTATAACACAGTATTCTTTATTTTTCCCTTAAATCTCTTTGAAAGCCAATAAGCCACCCACACAGAAGCACATTGCTGCTTTACCCGGTCATTCAGCGTAATGCTGTCATTGGTTTTCATCAACTGGCTTACAGATGGGGAAGAAGGGAAGGCATCGGCTGCTACTGAATCAGAAAACCTTGGTGATGAAGGGAAAGGACGAATTTTTCAAAAAGATTTTTAAAAACAAGAAGATTTTTTAAAAATTCACAGGAAGGAATAGTGGGGTGGGCTGAGATGAGGTGTGGAGCATGTATCTCCCCTCAGGTCCGCACCCAATTTCTATTTCCTCCTATGGCAAAAAAAAAATAAAATAAAATCTTACAGCAATCCCCTAGATCAATTGCTTCATTTTGTAAGTAGAAAAATATTTGAAAATATGAAATAAATATGTTCAATGGACCCTGCGCTTAGCAGAGGAAGAGACTGCAAAAGGATATTTCCAAAGGACAACAGGAGCGGGCACCGAGCAGATTCTGGCTGTGTTCACATACTTACAATAACAGTAGGAGAAATACATTATTAGTGACGGTTGATGTTGACTTTTACATTTTCCAAGGGTAAGGTTTATGACTAATGAGTCCCATAGTAGCCCCATGTTACAAGAAATAACACCATTATAATATCAAAGCGGTAACCAGGGCGCAGAGGAGACTGCAATATAGAGCTGGAATGGAATCACACTTACATGGTGGTTTTCCCCGCTCTGCTTTAAAGAGATTGGTTTTAAATAAAAAATGAGGACAGGCGCTTTTCACCTCAAAAATGATTTGGAAAATTACCTTTGGCCTGCCTAAATTTCCCTGCCTTGTTTGCGGAGCGGAAAGACGCCGCTTCCCTTTGTCTGGCTCACGTCTCTGCTCCAAGTCAATAACAGGATCGAGGTCATTTTGGTTCCCTGGGCTCTACTTTTAGAGCTGGATGCTGTCCTTCTGCTCAAAACCAGCCGGTCACTGCTTCTGGATTCTCAGGTTAAAGGGTTTTAGCTTAATAAACTAAGCTTGACTAATCCTTGACAGGACGCAGCGGCCGCTTGGACCAAGCGGGACAGAATCCGACCACCTATCCAAGGGTTTGTGGGAATTTCTTGCATTTTCCGTTTCCAGCAAACTTCCCTTGACACAGCAATGCGCTAGAGAGCCAAGGATGAACATTCACATGATGTGCCCACAACAGGTCCTTCTAGAAAGTGGATATCCAATTGTCTCAATAATTTAAAAATTCTGCATTTGCTTCTGTTGCAGGGGTCTTAATTTTATTTTTTTCTTTAATATTCATAAATTATTCCTGAACATTTGCTTCCGCTGACTTGGAAGGATAAAGGCTATCCTGGGTATCTCTATCCCATGCACCTGACTTTTATTTCTTTTTTTTTTCCCCTCTCTCTCTAGAATTCTTTTTGTTTGTCAAAACTATCTTGACATTTCACAGAAATTTCACACATTTAAAGAGTTAGTGTGTATGAAAAAAAAAAAAGAAAATAAATTGTAATTCTTCTGTGGTCAACTTTTAAAAGTTGAAGCAGTTATGAAAATTATTTATGTTGTGGGTTAAATTACCAAAAAGAAAATGTTACATGGAGAAGCTGCTTTCCATTCAACTGCATGCAGTGTTAAGAGGGAAAAAACAAAGCCCAATCTATTGAAAGTTTTCAAACCCAAATTTTCCATTTTAATCAGAAGAGGCTTATCTGGTTGCATTGTAAAATTCCTTGTCAAGAGTAATCAAAATGACACATTCCTGTGAGAAATATAACTTTAAATCACAGTCC
Source organism: Tringa tobata (assembly GCA_033628505.1). Classification (NCBI taxonomy): domain Eukaryota; kingdom Metazoa; phylum Chordata; class Aves; order Charadriiformes; family Scolopacidae; genus Tringa; species Tringa tobata. Next base: position 382,036 of record JAHREE010000413.1, on the reverse strand, counting down.
ATAAAAATGGAGTATATAACATTACTGGCAGTGTGATAAAACACTCGCAGGAATGGTAAGAAGCTCTTCATATAGTTCCTTCAGAGTTATCAACAAGCCTGCTATGATCTCCACATCAGGGGAAAGATGAGAAGGACCATCACTAATGAGCTTTGTGCCCCTATTTGCTCACCTTGCAAGGCAGAAAGAAAGGCAAAGCTCAGTGCAACTTTACTGACAAAAAACTCCCCTGTTTTACAGCGTGTTACAAATGTTGGTGTGTTCCTTCAGAGCAGCTGAACCGTACAACAAACTCACACAGTTTGAAGTGGTTATGGTTTGAGAAAAACCCATAACAATCTATTGTCGTTTAGACAATTATTCTATTACCTGATGACCCCTCCCCACCCGGGAAGGGGAATCAGGAAACAGAAGGAAACACAAAGGTTGAAATAAAAATAGATTTAATAAACTAAGACTAAACAATTAACAATAATAGTAAAGAACCAGTATTAATCCCAATACTGATATAAGATGCAGGAATTATACTCAGCCAATTCTCTCAGCAGAAGCTGTGCACTCCCAGCAGGGACAGCAAATGGCGGACACTGCCAGCGCAATGGCTTCAGGAGGAAGGGAAGGCCTCAGGGCTCCGGCACCGGGGCAAGGAGTTGTCTGGACCCGCCACCATCAGGGGAGAGAGAGCTACACAGCAAACTTTTCTAATTTATATTGAATGTGACGTTTATGGTATAAAATAATCCTGTTGGCCAGCCTGGGTCAAATGCCCAGGCCTTGCTCCTCCTTGTCCCTGCACCTGGCAAGGCCCGAAAACACCAAGACCTTGAATCCCACAGGGCCTGGCTGGCTAGAAAGTAAATATTTTCACAAATTCAGACACTAGAGTCTTCTAGAAGTGCAATTTTCCCCAGTATTAGAAGAAAATTTAGTCCTGTGTCTCTCAACTCAGGACAGAAGTATAGGCTGGGACAACCTGGAAGTTTCTACTCCATCTTTTGTGGTTGCACATTTTGTGAATGCTTTTAGACAGCAAAAGTCCTGCTGGCTTCAGCCAGTTTAGAAAGTTTAGAAGTTCATACCTTTTTTTTTTTTTTTCCACACACTCTCTTGTTTTAAAAAAGTGCTTGCGGGGATATCCATGGCAATAAAATACACACGTCAACTCAAACAAAACCTCCAAGCCAAGGAAATGCTTCCCAACGCCTCTGCTCCGTCACCTGGGCAATGCTCCTCATGTGACGCTGGCCGCTCCACGGAACACAGCCTTCCCCTCCTCAACTAAGATTCCCATTGCTCAGCTGAATAAATAAATCCTTGCAGTTCACTATTTTTATCCTGGGTCCATGTCCATTCCCAGAGATCAGTCCTCTTCTTCTCCTCTTGCTACAGGGCTTTCACAACCTCTTTTTGCTTGAGGCCATCAGAGCCCTGACCAGCCCACCCCAGTCTTTCCCAAGGGCTGTCTCTCTTACTTCTCAGAGTTGTCATCAGGAGAGGAAGGCAGCAAAACATACAGCTGGTCAGGGCGGCACATCTTTTGCCCCATTTTCTACTGTTTACATTTTTTCTTCTATTATTTTAGGTTTCCAAACCGGTCGTTACGCCCACTTGAAAAAAGCTCCTGGAAGCACATCAAACCAGGGCTTGACTGCTTTGCATGATTTTCCCTTATTCCAACTCAGATTCTACCTAACCAGATTAAGACTCATCAGAAAGAAGCTGAAACTGCTTCTTAAACTGCTAGCAACCACAACGGGATCAGATCAGACACCTCTGACAAAGTCAGTCAGTAACTGCCCCTTTATAGCGTGTCCTCCTCTGAGGTTTGTCTCCTTGGTAGGTGTTAAGAGGACCCTACTTGCAAGCTCCAAGACTGCATGATCTTTGATTTCAAAATATCACTGCTTTACAGAATCACATGGGGTTGGAAGGGACCTCTGGAGATCATCTAGTCCAAACCCCTGCCAAAGCAGGTCCACCCAGAGCAGGTCCCACAGGAACGTGTCCAGGTGGGGTTTGAATGTCTCCAGAGAAGGAGACTCCACCACCTCCCTGGGCAGCCTCTGCCAGGGCTCTGCCACCCTCACAGCAAAGAAGTTCCTCCTCACGTTTAGGTGGAACTTCTTACATTCAAGTTTGTGCCCAGTTCCTCTTGTCCTGTCCCTGGGGACCACTGACAAAAGACCAGCCCCATCCTCTTGACACCCTCCCTTGAAGTATTTCTAAGCATTGATCATATCCCCCCTCAGTCTTCTCTTCTCCAGACTAAAAAGACCCAAGTCCCTCAGCCTCTCCTCATAAGGGAGATGCTCCAGGCCCCTCATCATCTTTGTAGCCCTCTGCTGTCCCTTCTCCAGCAGTTCCCTGTCCTTCTGGAACTGGGGAGCCCAGAACTGGACCCAGTGCTCCAGATGGGGCCTCCCCAGAGCAGAGCAGAGCAGAAGGACAGGATGACCTCTCTCCACCTGCTGGTCACCCTCTTCCTGATGCCCCCCAGGACACGGACACACGACCAGCTTTCCAGTCCTCACCAGCCACCTCTTCCCCGCAGCACCTCTCTTTCTCGTACTCATGTGCCAGCGTTCTGGGTATGTTTCTCCAACAGTTCCACGTGTGCTACAAAAAACACAACATGGAGCTGCTTGAGCCAGGGGAGGAATCAGGGCAACACCCAGCGGGTTTCATTCCCACAAAGGCGGCTGTCTTTTCAACAGCTGCAAATAGCACAAGGAAATTAACAGGACAAATTAACTGAAATAACCACGTGCCATTCATCTACCATTTCACTTGATTGACGTGCGCATCCACCCACTTATTACCCTAATGAGGATGCCATAAAAAACTCATAGTTACTTAAAAGCCAGCAATTAGTACAGTTTAAGGATGTATAAACTCATGCCACCCACCCAGGGGGGCAGCAATTACTGAAATGGAAACAGGGAAGGCCCAGCACGCAGAACGGGGACTGTGTGACCCAAAAAATTCAACTTTTGTGAGGGGTGGCGCACACAACAGAGCCTGATGGACATTCCCAGGGACCCGGCCTCGTGCCTGCTTTCCCACTACGGTTTTGTGCCAGGTTTGGCTCCACATGGAGCCCACCTCGTTTTTTTTCTCAACCGTTCTCTCTATTTTTGTACAAAGCTGAGCTAAAAGCACCCGTCAGTAATCTGTGGGTAAGGATGCCTCCAGGAATACTGATTTGGTCCACCCACTTGGTCTACAAAGCGAACCCACATCGGTTCTAAGACCACGGCGAGCTTGGAACAGCAGATCACCTGGCTGATGTGGGGTGATATCCTGGGGAACACCCAACTGCAACCTTCCACAGGTGAGTGGCTGCCATCCCGCAAACTCATTGTCATTGCAAATTCACTGCAAATTCCAAAACGATGGTCAAAAAAGAAATCTCCGTACCGGAATCATCCCAAAACAAGGATCAGCATCCGAATTATTCTGCTGAGCTCGTTCTCTTGTTCTCATCTACAAAAGTCTCAGCGTGCAGAAATGGCGCTTTTTGAAATAGGTCAAAACGTGGTTCCTTGCCAAGTCAGTGTATTTGTTTTGACTTCATTATTTTCTTTTAAAATGTCTAATATGGAACCACAAAGATCTTGCAGAATAAACAAAAGAAAGGTTGGAGGTGGTTTTTTTTTTAATAGAAAATTTCATAGCGACGATTAGCAGGCTGTGGAACTTTTACTTTACAAAGAGACACTAAAAAGGAAGTGGCTGTTTATCCAGTTCCTGGGAAAATAACTAAATGCTGGCTGGTATTTATTCAGCTGAATTATTAGAATAGCATTTGCTCCTATACTTAAAAGTTGTGTCAGCATTTCCATTATGAAGCTTGGCACTTAAGAAAATCAACCCAGAAGCAAATTGGTTAATAAATAAAAATAACTCAAATAAATCAAATTAGCTTTTTATAAAGTCAAATTACTTTTTAAAATTCTGACTATTTAAAAAGACGTTGAAAAGAACAGAGACGCTAGTAACAAACTGTACCAAAAAGCCTTCAGGATTCTTTCATACTGATAAATATATAAAATGTCCATTGAGAAGCAGTTAATAATTTTTCTCAGGATGTTATCGGAATAAAGACAGAACTGGGAATTATTTCACTGACAATGTTGTCACTTTGATATTGTTTTCCTATGTAAGGACAGAAATGGACTTTTATTTTGAATTTCAGATAATTTCTATATTTTTCATCATTTTTTTTATTAGAGGATGGTTTCCCATTACGGAATTTCAGTGAACTGGGTATCTTGGTAAGGATTTTGACTAATATAATTAAAAAGCTTTTCCTCAATGATTACGAAGTACTGTTTTATTTGAAAGATATTGACACTCTCCCACATATTTAAAAAATAATTATTTTCAGACACTATAAAAAATTGCCATATGCTTCTATTCAGGCACGATGTGCGTGTCCACACTTTCAGTCATATTAAATTAATGCTACTCTGATGTGCAAAATTATGCACTTGAAGAGGTTTTTGAAAAATTACTGTCAATTCCTTTTCCTGTAAGCAATAGCTACAGATCCCATGTACTGAAATTGCTAAATCTCAGGGATCTTTGCTAGATCGCTGAAATTTTGCTAGATCTCAGAATGATCTCTGCCAGAACCGCGCGTGTTTTCCACACTCACAAAACAGCAGCAGTGTAGCTAACCCAGCTGCAGGAGGCTCATGTTTAAAAATAGTAGAATTATGTGGGGACCACGGCCATGATAATCTAGTTGCTGCTTGGAATGTCACTTCATTCGCTCCAGGCATCATCGGATAACGGTGCAGTCTTCTCCGTGTCCAACCACCTCAGCCTCCTTAGTGGGAGGTAGCTTTTTCTTCTCTAGCATTTAGTTAATTTATAACACTCCTCACAGAATCACAGAATCACGTGGGGTTGGAAGGGACCTCTGGAGATCATCTAGTCCAACCCCCTGCCAAAGCAGGGCCACCCACAGCAGGTCCCACAGGAACGTGTCCAGGTGGGTTTGGAATGTCTCCAGAGAAGGAGACTCCACCACCTCCCTGGGCAGCCTCTGCCAGGGCTCTGCCACCCTCACAGCAAACAAGTTCCTCCTCATCTTTAGGTGGAACTTCTTGTATTCAAGTTTGTGCCCATTTCCTCTTGTCCTGTCCTTGGGCACCACTGAAAAAGCACCGGCCCCATCCTCCTGACACCCTCCCTTGAAGTATTTCTAAGCATTGATCAGATCCCCCCTCAGCCTTCTCTTCTCCAGACTAAAAAGACCCAAGTCCCTCAGCCTCTCCTCATCAGAGAGATGCTCCAAGCCCCTCATCATCTTTGTGGCCCTCTGCTGTACCCTCTTCTCAGTATGTCCTCCTAATGATATTCCTTCTTGTATCGATGCCAGGACTTTTGTCACTCAGCATGAACTGCCTAAAGACTGTCCCACGGGCTGAGAGACAACCCATGGACGTCGGCGTGTCAGCATCCTCCATCGCTCGCTCCTAACCAAAGCGTGAAAGCCCTTGACACTTTGTAGTTACAGAAAGGTTCACGCACAGGACAAACTCCCCTGCTGTTACTGACAACGTTATCGCACACAGCCCAATGGCACAAAGCTCTTACCTCCCCCATCCATGCCTTAGCCTTAGCCAAAACATTGGTAGCATGGGACATCCTTGGGATGACGTTAAATGGGTGTGCGACCTGAAGTAGCCCCCTGGTACACGACCACAATGCTAAGCTGTTTATTTATTTATTTTTCCTTATTTCAAACGGCGAAGATGATTAATGCCGCTACCTTTACCACATTGACCTCTGCTTTCTGGGGGCTGTCCTTGGAGGACATCCATTTAAAGAAAACGCTGATAAATCTAATCTCTCCTTGTCAGGCTATGCAAATGATGACTCTACTGGAACCTGTGAACACCTAGTTCCCAAGTGTGAAAAGCCACTGGAAGAACCTTAGAGACTCTGCTGGACACAACAATAATCCTTATAAGAAAAAAAAAAAAAAAAAAGGAAAGGCATACTGATGTAAAACACTACACCTTTGAAGAATGATACGGCACAGTTCAGATACGCTGACAGAGAATTAAAACACAATCAGGAACCTGGAAGTTTCAGGACTCGCTCTTTAAAATGAGGACGGCCTGGGGAGCATCTCTGGGGAAGATCAGCAAACTCACACGTTTTACACAGGCAGTGCCTCCATATTTGACAGCTGTTACTGCAAGATCTAGAAGAGTACTTCGTGTTAAACAAACAAGGCAGATTTCTCTATTTCCTGCCCCTGCTCTCCCATTCTCAAGCAGATTATGATTTCCTTGGATCGCATCCATCCATCCATCAGAATGATTCACCACACAGTTCCTGTGAACAACCCCTGATGACTACAGAGTTTCTCAGAAGCTTGGTCACAGCTAGACTTGACACTATCCCATTTAAACATTTGTGGAGAGCATGTCTGTGGTTTCCCTTGAGATACTTTCTACCTTTACTGGCACCCTCTGCTCCAGACCGTAACATACTTTCTGCAAAAATCAATGCTGGCTGCAAAAGCACACAGATCTTTACCAAATATCCATTTGCAAAAAGTCAGAATATTGCTCTCAGTAAGCTCCTGGGATTGTATTTTAAGAAGCTTGTATTCGTTTAATTCTTTTTTTCCCTACGTGTCTGCACGCGTGTGCTTAAGGCGAAAGCTGTAGCCACAGCGTGCTGACATTTTTGGGTTGGGAAGGCTTTTTTTCCACCTGAGGAGTTCAGGATAATCTGCAAAAAGCAGGCAGGCTAGATGAACTTGGTCATTTCTGGCAAACAGCAGCATGTGCTAATGGCTGAGTAGCAGGACTATTGTCACCAGGGTGGTCCAAGCATGTAAATGAGGTGAAGGTAGCAAAATGTAATATCTTTTCCAAGTATGACTGAAATTTGTCATTGTTTTTTTTTCCAAAATTGTCAGTTGTTCCTAGGAAAGAATAAAACCTAAAGATAGCCTCCTTGTTGCAAATCGTGCCTTGCTTGTGGATGAAACTGCTCCTTGTACAGACAGGGCATAAAATGCTTTTGGCCTTTATTTCTCCCAACAAAGAACAAGGGGAAGGGTGGAAAAGACGGGGACACAAGTTAATTGCTCCTCATTGACTGCGTCATGGTTACCTCTAATATGTAACCCAGCTTAATGAAGCATACCAGCTAGGATGTGATGTAGAAGAAGGAGCTAGAACTACTAGCCAAAATTTGTTCCAACCCAAACAAATTTAATGCTGGGTTGCATATTTGGTTGGCTAAATTATGTCTGTATTTAATTTGCACATGCCTGTGTGTTTCTCTGAGTCAGCTGGCTTAAGAAGTGAGACATTATAAGAAAGCTTGCTCTTGTGGTATTCCCAGCAGAGTTAAAAGTCGGCAGCATCCAGACCTTCAGAAAAATCCTCCGGGTGAGATTTCCCACCTGCTTTCCATCCAGGCTGAGGAGGTTCCGGGTTTGCAGATCCTGAGCTGCAATGAAAACACGAATTCGGCACCCGAGCCTAAAGTTTGGGTGACCCAAAGGGAGCCAGTGGAGGTGACCCCATGCTACGTGCCTGCTTTCCCAGAAGAGACACAGGGTGGGGAAGGAACCGCCAGGGATGCTGCAGGTCTGGGTCCTCGACGGGACCAAACACAACTCTGCACAAAGGGGATTTGTCCCACCGTCCCGTGTGAGACCTCTTCCGACTGATGTTGCGCGCAGCTCTTGAAGGGAGATCTTTGCACAGGGCTGAATGTCACCTTTCAACCCCTGTGACTTCGGTCAGGGACACTTATCAGCCTCCAGAGCAGCTGCTTTGCCTCTCCGTTTCTTACAGAGGTAGTATCTGGGCAGCAGGCTTCCTACTTTTGAGGCTTTGACTTGTTATTTCAAAGAATGAAATTACCTGTCAGGGACATTTGCCGTATAGTTTTACCACCACAGCAGAACTATGTTAAATACTACTAGATTATTAAAGTTCTCCTTCAGGAATACTTCAGAAATAATTTTGCTGCCCTCTAGCCTACTGTTGAAATCTCTCTAGCGTGCCAGCATTAGCCTTCAGGAATGCTTCTGAAATAGCTTTACTCTCTTTACTGTCCTTTTCATTACTATTGAAATCCTTCCAGAATGCTAAAGTTAACCTTCAGCAAGATGCCAGAATAACTTTCACATTCTGGAAGGGTTTCAATACTGATTTAAAGGATATCAAAATGCAGTTTTATCTCTCTCTTTTATTTTTTTTTGTTTCAGAGTAAGGATTGTGGTAGTAAAAGATAGATGTGTGCACTTCACTATGTTGTGGTTTGTGTTTATATAAACACGTATAACCACTCGGGCTGCAGTAATAGTGGACCTGGAACCCAGAGAAAGTTATTTTTAAAAAAGAGCTTCTAAAAATTGCCAAAGCATGAACTGAGGTGACGGCAGGGAATGTGGTTTTGTTTGCTTAATGGACCTGCAAGTGAATTCTGCTGATCTTACTCTGACAATGAAAGTTTTGAGGGCATGAGCCAACTTCTTTGATTAAAATGAGAAAGATCACAAACCTTTGCCCCAAACTCTGACTGAACCCAAATTAAATCTATTTTGAGGTGTGAAAAGTTCCTTTTGTTTTGTGTTTCTGTGCACGTCTGGGTTCAGCAGGGGGAAACATTCAAACCCTGCAACAAAGACTGTGCCCGTATTGTTTCCAGCTCAAGAGAATCAGAAAAACCCCAAAGTCCTGGGAAACCTTTCTAACAATCTCACGAGCACCTGAGATTATTTAGAATGCCCTCTGCATCCAATGCAGCGCATATTCCGTTTTCATTAATTGCTTTGATTCAGGTCTCTGTATTAAATTGGCCAAAAATATATATACCAGCCTGGGATTCCCACGGCACACCTACAAGCAGAAGGCAAACTTGTACTGTTTTTGCAAACAGCAAAAAGACTTCTGCCTGCGTTTGTGGAGCAAGCCCAAAACCCCACCACTTCTGCCATTTGAACTGGGTGCTAGCGAGGCAAGAATTGGAAGAAACATTCTTTTCCAGCTCAGAGTCAGCCTCAGAAAAGCGAGGGGCCTAAAGGCATCACACACAAGGGCACCTCCTCCCAGTTAGCACACTGGTGCCCGCTCAGCCTGCTGTCTTTTATGGGACCTATTCTCAGACTCATCACCTTTGCCAGGCATCGTGGCCAAGGAGAAAGTGCCTCAGTTATTTAGGAGCAAAGAATTCTAGTGGTACTGGCATTTTTCATGCTCTGGCATGCCACCTTGGCCTTGTTCAAGTCTAAAGCTCTGAGCAGAATCAACAGAATAAAAATAAAAGAGTGGATGCCTAAGCACTTGCTGACTGTTTCTTTGCCTCCTTCTCTTCATATAGATTTTTCGCCCTGATTTTTCCATTTTTCTCTGCAATTGCATCCACAGCTGGTGGAGACCAGCTAGGACTGTGGGGTCACTTGCACTTCTCAGCGAGAAGTCCAAAGAGTTTTGATTTAAAACAAAACCTTCTGAAAAGATTTCCTACTGCGTCAATAAAAAGTCTTATTAAACTTTCATAAGGTATCCAATGATGTTTTTGAAATGGTTTGTCATGAATGGAAGCCTGTAGCTAAAGCAATATACAAATGCATCGATGTGATTTTTTGTGAACACCTTCTCTGAACATTTGTACCAGTACTACTACGAGGCTTAGAAATACAAATTTGAGGAAGCTGGTCACGTTTCTTCTTTCTGTCTTAGAATAAACCCAAGACTCCACATTCTGCACAAGGAGAGTCAAACATGCTTATCCTCCTCCAAAAACCTACGGGCAGCAAGGCTTTTACCCCTGTATGGAGGTCAATACCAGGCACGAGGTTGCCTGCTGAACAGCCAAGCTGCTCCAAAAACAAAACCCAACTGTGCCCTGTCTCCAGCACTATGGTGCTTTGAGAAGCTGAGCTCATTTTAAGTGAGAAGATACCTGCGTGCAGGCAAAGGAAGCACCTATGGCAGTGTCCATCAGTACATTTAGTAAGGTCCTGCTCCTGCAAAACTCTCGAACGCCAGCCGAATGCTAAGCACAGGAGTGAGACCCGGGGATTAAAGTGAGAAAAAGTCTCATTTCACACAAGTGCTTTGCAGGATTAAGATCTACTCCAGTGACAGAAAGCAGTGACAGGTTCTCCTCTCCAGATTGCGAAACTGCCTCTCGGATTAAAAGAGGACTTGCAATTGTTTGCTTTATTTCATAGCGAGTTCATTTAACTACTGGAGGAAAAAAATCATTTAATCTTTCCCTTGTTCAGTATTGCATCCCTGATTTGTTGTTTGTTTGGTTTTGGTTTTCTTTTTTTTACTGCACTGTTGCTGGAAGATGTAGAATACAGTGGTAAAAGCAGTCATGATTATATTCCCCATCCCAGCCATGCATTTAGACTCTTTCCCAAATTTCCAGTTGTGAATACCAGCTATTCCTCATCACAAGGGGACCTTTACTACAACAAAATATTATTTTAAAGTCATGCTAACAGTAATTAGAGGCAATTGAGTTTTATCAGCTAACACAAACTGTGGGATTTCAGACTTGGATTTCAGCTGGTATTTTAATGAAGTGTGCGCTAACAACACAAAATCTTCTGTCACTCCAGCAGCTGAGTTTCATATACAGACCTTTGATAGGGAGACCATGTGTTAACACTCAGATGGTTCCAGCACATGAGCGTACACACCAGCGGGCCATAGATCCATCACCCAGGTCAATCTTCTACCCCCCCTTCCCCACCCCAGTGAATGATCCAACGCGGCGGGTACGAGCTCTCGTGCAGGAACTAGAAAAGCCGATGGCAAAAAATCAACCTTTTGTGTTCCAGCCCATACATCTGTGCTCTTGGTGTGGCACCACATACTTTCCCCGAGCAGGTACGCAGGTGATAAATGCTGTTGTTTGCTAGGGACATTGGTCGCACTGAGGCTGGTCCTGTCTCCATCAAAGCAGAGGGTACTTTATGCCCTAAGTGAAGTGGGTGACGGGATCCCATCCCTCACGTTGGCACTGTGGAGACCAAGTTCTGGACCTTTATCAGCCTATGGAGTCTTTCAGATTTCAAGCTGCTTAGATCAAATCTGTCAACTTGATTTTGGTCTCCTACGTCATGTCTGATAACAAACTTTCTACTGGCTAGAAACGTTGCACTGTGGGGACTTCATTGAAAATCCTTCAAAGGAGCTAGCCACCTTGATGGGAAGCAGATATTTAAACTCAAAGTCCCAAGAGGAAAGGGTCAGGAACAGACAAAGCTCATCAATGCTTAGCAGGCTCCTGCCACTATAGATGAAAAGAAAATGTTCTGAGCTTCTGTGAAGATTGCCTATAACTTTGTGCAAATATTTAAAGGTATATTCACGATGACTTTCCCTCCCATTCCAGTTAAGCTGATTATTTCGTATCATGTTCTATGTATTCTCACAAAAACTCAAAGCATATATGATCATGTTGTCTTTTTTACCTGTTAGTGAAACAGCTAGTTAATACATTACGTCTGGAAAGAACAGCAGTAAAATTGTATTTTACTAAAGCAAAAAGTTTCATATATTTTTAAAAGGCATCAGAAAGCACACAGGCTCGTTTAGTTGGCTCTGTTTCTTCACCGGGCATGAATTTTATCATTCAACTTCAATTTCTGTGTGTTTCTCTCTTCTAAATCTCATCTTGACACAAATCACAAAAACTAACCAGACTACAATTTTGATGAAGATAAGGCTTTCTTTTCTAAGCAGCTGACCATAAATGATCTTATGAACTTGAAATTGAAGATGAACTACCAAGCTCATCAGTATAACAATTTGATTAACTTGGAATTCATTATCTGTAGTATTGCTATTTGAATAATTGCAAATTATGCCAGAGAAAAGCAATATGACTTTGCTCAAGTTTAAGCTTTGCTCTTTATAAATTGATGCTGAAGATGAGCTACTCAATTGAATTATACTCTAATCTGATTAGTCTCGAACAGAACACACACCTACTGTATCAGCTTTCTCAAGAAGCACAAACGAGGCAAGAAAACTTCCCTTTAATTTGTTTGGGTGCCTAGTGTCCCAACCTGTTTTAGGCAGAGACATCTTTCTCTTATCTTAGCAGAGCTATAAATGTTTTTCCTAACATACACTGCTGTTGATGCTAAAAAGTAACTCCACTCTTTGGATCCCTCTGCCGACTGGGTCAGCTGTAGAGAAGATGATAGCCCAGAGATCAAAGAGGAGGATGTTGGAGAAGAGAAAAAAAGGTGCTTGTTTCTTGCACAGCCCAGCAATATGATAGTGGAGAACGGGTAAAATTACAGAAAAGGTGGAGCAATGTTTCAGTTGAGGCTGCTGTTTGGTACGACAGCGCCTGTAGGCACACTCGGGGCAGGTTGTCCTTCAGGTTGGAAACACAGAAGCAAGATTCTAAATATCAGAAGAGGGTGGTTCTGGAGCGACGTTCCACGAGTCAGACTGGCATCTAAATTAACTAATTTGTTTTACACGAGAGCTTGATGACTAGGAGTATTGGATGTGTAACCTGTAACAGCCATAACTTGGACGCAGTGGCATGTCAGGGCTCTTACTGCCTATTGTTTCAGCCCTCACTGCTGAAGGTTGTACGATGAAATGATTAATAACGTTTTAAAAAGAGAGACAGGTGTGGCCTAAGGGCTCCACACTGAAAGATGATTTACAAATTATCCCATTAGCTGGCCTTGAATTAAGAGTGAGATTCTGACGTGTATTTCCAGATGAAAACAGACAAACCAGTACAAGCTTTTCTTAGGCTGCAATTTCCCCTGCCTCTGACACAAGAAATCTCGACGCCATTTCAGATATCAGCTTGTAGAAATTACAGTCAAATACATTCTGAGCCCTTTTTTTTTTTTTTTTCTACAGCATGTGTACAATACGAAAACATTACTGAGAAATATGTCATTGTACTGCTTTTCTTCCCAAACATACGTAGGAAGTGGTACAGTTATTCTCATGCAAATGCAAACACGCACAGACCAAGTAGGATGCCTGCTGCCCTACAAGAATTTGGAAGATCAAAGAATTCAGATCAGTTTTTCCCAGGAAGAGGGAGATGTTCAAAGTTAAGTGGGTGGATAGAAAAATTTGAGGAAGCATGAACTTTTGCTCAGAAAATTTAACAACTGAGGGATGGCAGATGGACATACAAATAGACCCACGAGCACAAACACTCGATGCAAACAAGCTTTTCCGGCTGAAGGCCTGACTAGATGACCACAATAGTCTCTTTTTGTACCCTAATCTGTGAGCCATTTATATGCATGCAAATACAGGATTTGCATGTATAAAGATGGTTACATGAGTATATAAACCAGACTCTATAACAGCACATAGTTCAGCACGTTATAGCAAGCTGATTTCTAATGCGTTTATTTCCTACCTGGTGCTCACAAAAATACATGTGTGGCCAAGTACTTCAAATGTACTCAGAGGAAGTTATTTTAGGACTATATGTTGGTATTTTTAGTACCTCTTATCCTACCAACCAGGAACCATTCAGTATACTGACTGCTTCACTGGGATACCCTATCATTTGACAGTCACAGTACCACAGTTAGCTTTCTTCACCTTCTTTCACCATGCCTGTATTTGTGCCAGGTAGAATATACTAGGTGATACTTAAATAACAAAAAAATATTTCAAAATAAATAAACTCTTCCAATAACTTGCCTTTTTTTCTTTTCGTGATTGCATGTTGAGCTTTTCTAACTGTTCAAAGCGAGTTGATGAAATTATTTCTTGAACATCAGTGCCAATAATGTGGTAGGCAAGCAGCACCAATAAAATGCAGTCGGTCCTTTAAATCACACCACCCTGTTTCTAGTCTCCTCCTGAATTGCTGTAGCTCTTCTCAGTAGGTTCTTCTGGGAGCCAGAGTCACATGAAGAAAGGAAAATGTTTCAGAAGGATTTCAAGATTTTTTGAATTTGTTTTGTTCCAAACTGGAAAAAAACATCTGAATATTTCTAAATTTCCACATAGGAAATTAGTAGGTGCAAATTAGGATAGGGCAGTCCAGTGAAATTTTGGCCTCAATAAGTTATATTACCTAAATTTACTTCCTAAGAGTGGGAAAACTAAACTTGCATTCTGACTTCTCCTTCAAAGCTCTGTAGGATCAAAAGAGGAAGGATATTTGCTGTAATCTGCATGTGCCCCTGCGGATGAGTAAGACGCAGGAGATGTGACTTCAACATGGATTAAGAAGGGCAGCTACATTTCAGAGACTGTCCTACAAGAGGTACAGGTCAAAATAAGAAGTGATTTTAAATTACAAGCTGCCCATGTTACTTCACATGGCTTTCTACATACTTCATCGGAAGCATCTATGGGCTGGCAGCTGTAGGATGTGCTTTTGGTGGTCTCCAGAAAGGCCTTGCAAACAAAGAACAAAGATGCCTCTCCGTGGCTTTGAAACCTCTCCATCTCTTTCAGAAAATTACGCTATTCATCGGTCATATGGTGAAATTTTTTATGGGAGTGACTAAGTACAGGTGATAGATTTCTTAAAGGGACACTTTAAAAGATGGACAAGAAGGAAGATTGCAATGATTAGTGTCTTTGTAACTACTCAGGTAGAGATTTTCTCCCAGTCTTTCTAAAGCAAATTACAACACCAACTTTACTCATAAAACAACTGAAGTCTCCAACAATAAATTGAGCAAGAAAACAGAGAGAGGGAACAGCTCTGTAAATATATATTATAAACTCTTCCCCACGTGACATTTGCAACTTTTATGATAGCCAGAGCATCAAGTTTCTAATATCTTACTTGAAGTAATGATAACAAAGTTACAATAAGAGAAAACATATGTATTTAAAGAATTAAATTTTGTTTTTTAAAAAAAGGAATAAGTCCTTTGTAAAAGAGAACTTCAGGAAGTGAAAAAAAAATGACGCTGAAATAAATGCAAAGATCATGATAAAAAGGAGGAAATATTTTATAGAACAGCCACAAAATGGTTACCAATGGTAGCCAATAAGCTTATGACAAAGCCATTCTTTTCCACTGCAGAAGAAAATACTCGTTAATGAAGAATAATGCCCTGAAAATGTGATGTAAGTGCAGAAAAGTGGTGTTTATCTTTGGCTTGTGATGCTGACATCAACAATAGAGTGCTCATATTAACCCACTGCCCTTAAAAATAAACACAAGTGCACTTTAATCTTGGTGTTTCTACTTTTATCTGAGATTAGTCCCTCTGCTTTGTTGAACTACAATTAAAGGGGGAGAAAACATGTAGAAATTAAGCAAAAATTATGAGTACTTTTTAGAGCGCAAGAATTTTATTAAATCCTAGTTTAAGCTGTTATGTCAAAACATTTCGAAGATGCATGAAGCCCCTGCACAATTCCAGCTTTGTGGCAAGAATCATTTGTGTTAAACATTTTAAAAAGTATTTATGTTCCCAGTGCTAAATATTAGTCCTTGCAAACACAGCCCTGGGTGCTCGCTCCTCTGTAGTTCACATCTATTTGTAAGTGGAATTTCGAAGCGGGGCAGCTCCCAGACACGTTGACTTCTTCAGCCCCCCCGTCCAGTGCTACAGAAACTGGTGTGAGTTATTCCTTTGATTTCAACTAGAAACGGATCAAGACCTTTATTTGCTGATTAAACGAGCGCTCAGTTTGTCCAAAGTTCTCCCTCAGAGTGAAATTCCCTGCAGGGCAAGGGGTCAGAGGGAGGCCCGAGCATGGTGGCACAGGTCCTGCGTCAGCTCCTCACCACTGGTCACAGGCTTCCCCGTGGCTGTACGTACAGCGCTCCCGTATGCTATTGAGCTGTTCCCATCCCTAAAGAAGAAATGCCTTTTATTCTCCATGGCTCTCTTTGCCAAATGCCCATATCCTCTTGCTAATATCAAAGTCACAGTTTCTTCAGCAGTGAAGAACACGTAGAAGCCGAGGAGAGATCAGACGGAGACCAAAATGACATCAACTACAGCCATCAAAGGAAATAAAGAAAAGCAGCAACACGTGCACTGGGCCTGGATGGCAAGCAGGGTGACACAAACTGACACAAACTCCTGGGTTGTCATTATTTCAGTTACAGGCCTGGACAGGAGTGGTTTGCTCATCTGCTTGCACTTCCCAAGTGCGGTGCTTAGCAGAGACCAGCGGGGATTGGTCTCTTCTCCCAAGTCACAGGTGATGGGACAAGAGGAAATGGCCTCAAATTGCACCAGGGGAGTTTCAGGTTGGATATTAGGAAAAATTTTTACATTGGAAGGGTTGTTAAACCTTGGAATGGGCTGCCCAGGGAAGGGGTTGAGGCACCATCCCTGGAGGTGTTCAAAAGACGGGTTGACATAGCGCTTAGAGACATGGCTTAGTGATGTGGGGGGATTTTTTGTATGGTTTTCTTTTTGTTTTGTTTTGTTTTTTTTTTTTTTGTTTGTTTGTTTTTTTTTTTTTTTTTATCAGAGTTAGGTTGATGGTTGGACTAGATGATCTTAAAGGTCCCTTCCAACCTAGACAATTGTATGATTCTATGATCTCCAGTTGTTCCAACGGAGATTTGCCCTGCTCTACCTTCACGGTGTGCACTTTACACCCTGAACAGCTGTGGCCAGAAGTTTGCTGCGTATCCTTCAGTTTAAGAACTTATGATTGCTTTGCTCTGAAGGGACACTTAAGGAAGAAAGGTCATTTTTCTGTGCAGAGCTGCTTTAGCACCAAACATCACACAAAGCACTGAAACGCAAACAAGTGAGAATAAGTGAGTGACCTTACCAAGAAGGGATGACAATGTTGTGAAAAGTTTAAGCCTGAAATCTCTGGTTAACACTCTCTAACTTCCATGAAAATTTTCCACTGGTATCTCTACCCATTGAAATGTGGAAAAAAAAAAAAAAAACAGAAAAAAAGGAGAACAGTTACTCTAAACATGAAGAAAAAAAGAAACAACCCTTTCAATCCAAACAAAGGAATCTGAAAAACATGTGTTTCGGTTAACAAACAACCTCTTTTCTATCTGTTTATATCTGTTCACAACTTTTGGACCACTTTAGGCTCCACCTTTTCAAGCAACAGTTGTTTCCTCTCTGCATCTGCTGCACATTAATGTCTAGGTGCTGTTGTAAAACGGTATGTACACCAGTTTGTCTGCAAGCGAGCAGTGAAAAAGAGAAGACAACCAAATTCCATCCTGCCAAATCAGTACAACTAAAGACTGTCCCTTCACTTCTTTTCAAGTTATTCAGTGCTCAGAACCTTCTTAAAAATCACTCTGCTTTATTTTCCCAAACCACATATGTCACAACTCTGAAGGACTGCTGTACCCGGGATGTTTCAGAGCTGAGAGAGGAGCAAGTTGAACACTGGTTTGGAAAAACATCTTGATCCTCTTTAGAGGAGCAGGGTGGCAGAGAACATGCAAAGACAAAATATCCTCCCAGCAGCACGTGTGTCAAACATACAAGCATCTTTCTGGGTGTTCTGTCTTCACACAGCGCCATCCAAGGGGTAAGATGAGATTTAAGAAAGACAAGGACCACCTAAGGACAGCAGCCACTCACCACGCTAACGCTGTCAGTAAGACTGAAATCAGTGATCAAACAATGAAGGAGATGGCAAATGCAGATGATTATTTTAAGCCACCTGTTGGAAGGAAGGAAGGGAGAGGAGGAAAACAGAGGAAAAAGCTTACTCTTTTCCCACGTGCAAGGTACGTCTGGGATGTCACCAAAGGGAGAGACTTGCCACGTACTTCTTTCTTGAGGATTGGAGTAAAGAGGTGTGATCTTCAACATCAAAACAACGAGTTCTTTTAAGATGGAATTAACTGAGAACAGCTCAGGTGTTTGTAATGTTAGTGCACTGAGAATATCGAGCAAATTTGAGCAAGACCCTCCCATCTAGACAAGGCTTTGTTAAAACAAGCCTGGAGGAAGGGATGTGCAGTGATCACTGGAAAGCACTTCCTTCATCCTCTCCTGCTCTGCAAGAACAAGCTCCACAGCATTTTGTCCTTCAAATTCAGGCTCCTTGCAAGGTGCAGCTTGTGAGTGACAAGCTCCAAGGGCCACCCTGGCAGGTCTGAGGATCTGTGCTTGCTCTGGGAAGCTTGTAGTTGCACAGGGTCCACTTCTCCAGCAGTTCTAGCATACCATCCCTTGATTTCCTTTCATTCAGCCAGCAGTAGAGAGAAGGGCCTGGCTCCAGCCACGAGCACATTCCACACTCCTTGCTGGATGTGTTGGGAACCTTTCTTCACCGTGGGGCCGCCCCCGTCCTGCCAGGACCGTACGTCACCCCCTTGCCCTTAGTTTACTCGCGTGGCATTAGCTCATGGGGCCTGTACAAAGATGCATTATTCCCCAGATAGACAACTTCTTCGTACGTGTTTATTTTTGGTAATTTCCTGTTGCTTTTTGCATTTATCAGCAAACAGGCGAGGCACCCTCTGAAAGATTTGTCTTTTCCCATACGCCTGAAAAACTCTTCGGAGATGAGAATATGGCAGAGAAGGGATGTTTCACCTCCCCATCAGCTAAAGCAGGAGGTTTACAGCTCACTAGAACTCTTCTTCCTGTATGCTCAGCCATCTCTCCAGAGTTCAGAAAGCTGTGCATGAATATGTAGGTATGCCCAAGACAAGCAAAGCAGATGTTGCGCTGATCTCTGCTGGGGCATCGTGGATCACAGAAGTTAACCTATGGCATCTTCTCCAGCTGCCAATTTAAGCATCCCCTCCTCCTCTTGAAAATGCAGAGCTGCAAGACTGAAGAAGATTCAGCCCATCACTGTGGCTTTCTGTGTATCTGTGCAATGGGCTCTGGAAGCACAGCTCTATACCACAGCCATCACCCGAGCATTCCCACCTCCAGAGCTGAGGACATTGCTCTGGGTCTCCAAATGACTCTGCTGCTACTAAGCCACGTACTTCACTTGGACTACACTGAGTTCTACCAGTTAATCCTACATATGGAGCGCAGGAGAATCTCAAAGCGTCAAAACCTTCCGTATTAATGAGCTACAACTGCAAAACTTGTACTCACTGCCAGTTCCAGGTGTCCCTGCCCACCACGTCAGTAAGTTCTCAAGCATTTCCCGTGCCATTTTGCTGGTAGGAAGAGCCTTCAGCTTTCCTCGTGGGTCGAGGCAGGAGATGGCCCTGAGTCTCACCACATTTCATACCAGCTCTCTCCCTGGCCCAGCCACTACGAGGGCAGCCCAGAAGGGACCTGTCCTATTGTGCTGGCAGGGAGGAACTGCTGTTAGAATGTTCCCTCAGCTCGTTAGTACCAGGGGAAATACAGCTGAAGAATGGAAGGATGAAGGTTGCTGGTTACGAAAAAGCCATCTCCTACAGATAGCACCTACTGCCCCGTAAAAGCAGACTGCATTACTGTCAAAGCCAGAAGCCACCACAGTTTTTAGTAAAATAGTTTATCAGCGTGTAGAATACATCACTGCTACCCTCGTTCCTATCAATAAAAGCAAAAACATTTTCAATGAAACTTTTTAAGCCATAAGATAAGGAGGACCCCTCTGTCCCTTTGCTCCATGACGCACACACAGACAGCGTGTCTTTGATAGCGCGTGAAGAAAAAGATTTCATTCTTCTGTAACAAGGACACACGAAAAACCTGGCAGCAGACAGCAGCTTGTACCAACTGCTGCCCTGGCTCTGTTCTCTGGCTCATGATAACTGGGCGACTTAAGGATTAAATCAGTCAAGATGTAGAAACAACTAAAACCAAAACCAAAGATCAATACAGACTTCCCCATATCTTAGTATTTGCGTAGACGTTATCTCCACTACGCAATGCGAATAAGCTCACGAAGGAAAGCGTGAGGAGCCAGACCTGGAAAATGGTGGGAGGTAACTGCAATTACCTTCTGCTCAGAGATGAATGCTCAGCCCCCTCAGGCTCCTTTGAAAATCCCAGTTTCCACTGAAACACATTCTAGGTCATTATTCTGTTTAACCACAGTTACTAATGAGATCATGTTTTATATTTCAGCTTAAGCTTCAGAAAAAAAAATAATGAATAGACTAAAAGGAGAATGATATTTTCTCTTTTTATCACAGGACACTAAACAAATAGTTCAGCATCTTCTCCTAGCAGTTTGCTTTGTCCTTTGGGGGCACTTCTGCAGCAGAGATGACTGACCACACACAACTATGCCAGCCATTTGTGGTTTTATTCCTTTCTATCTGGTCCGTGTAAGAGCTGACAAGACTAGGGCTGCTGACAAGCTAAGTGAAGCAATGGGGTAGCTCAGGCTGGGATACTTACATTTCCCGATGGAGAAGCACCAGAGCTATTTCCCAAGGATGACCAACCTTACGAAACCACGTGATAGTCCTGACTGGCTTAATACTGATCAGCCGTTGGGCGTGCAGATAAGTGAAAGAGGCAGCACTCAGCAAGAATGCTTCCTCCTGCCCTGGGTCCTCATGGAAAGATAAAGACTCTCATGCTTCCCTTTGCTGTACCTGCACAACCTCCACAGCTCGTGCCTTTTGACACCTTGTGTGCTTCCTGGAAGGAGCACAAGGTGAGAAGTGCGAAGCTTACTAACCCCTGTCCTCCCACCTGCCCTCACACCTTGCTGGCAGGCTTCTTACCATGGGAACCCATGGGGCTACCTCCAGATCTGGCTGACCTATGCACTGAAGACACAGTTTCCCCCAGCTCTTTGAAAAGCTGGGGGTGTTCAGCCTGGAGAAAAGGAGGCTGAGGGGAGACCTTCTCACTCTCTCCAACTCCCTGAAAGGAGGGTGTAGCCAGGAGGGGTTGGTCTCTTCTCCCAAGGAACAGGTGATGGGACAAGAGGAAATGGCCTCAAGTTGTGCCAGGGGAGGTTCAGATTGGATATTAGGAAAAATTTTTACACTGAAAGGGTTATCAGACATTGGAATGGGCTGCCCAGGGAAGGGGTTGAGGCACCATCCCTGGAGGTGTTCAAAGGACGGGTTGACATAGATCTTAGAGACATGGTTTAGTGATGTGGGGTTTTTTTTGGTATGGTTTTCTTTTTTTTTTTTTTAATCAGAGTTAGGTTGATGGTTGGACTTGATGATCTTAAAGGTCCCTTCCAACCTAGATGATTCTATGACATTTATTCCATTATTTATTTATTATTTCAAATGAAGCACATTACTTGAGTGAGCAATTTACTGCAATTATACACTGCACTCTTGCTGGGTTTTGCCCAGAAACGTCTCCTCCTCCACTCTGTCCTATTTGTACGAGGTGGAAAAAACCGCTAAGTTATGGGCACGACGTTAAGTGCTGCTGAAATAAGGAGGAAG
>JAHREE010000413.1:336492-356507 GCA_033628505.1 Tringa tobata | reverse complement strand
AACAGCTCCATGTCCTTCCTGTGTTGAGGACTCCAGAGCTGGACACAGTGCTCCAGGTGAGGTCTTACCAGAGCAGAGTAGAGGGTTAGAATAACCTCCCTGGATCTGTTGACCACACTTCTTTTGATGCAGCCCAGGATGTGGTTGGCACTGCTGGCTGATGTTGAGCTTCTCATCCATGAGCACTCCCAAGTCCTTCTCCCCAGGACTTCTCAGTCACATAAGCCCTGGACTTACCTAGACACTAACAAGCAGGGCTCACAAAAGACTTCTGGCACAGATCCACAGAAGTGCAGGCTGTTAACATCCCTGTTAACTCTAAAGCTCTCCCCTGTCCCAGCCTAGGGTTGGTGACGATGCCACAACAGCAAGGTGAGACCATAAGGACCGCAGTGGCACTGGCCACAAGTCCTCTCTCAGTTGTGGTTGTGCTGGCAGAGGAAGTTACTGCTCCTCCACCACTTCCCATTGAGCTGCCACAGGTCTCTGCCCCGTGCTGATTACTGAGAAGGACTTTAAGTGTCAATTCTTTGCTATTTAGCGTGAAAACAATTAGTGAGCTTTTACACGAGGGAGGAGTGGACTTGAGGATGCAGTACCCACCAGGAGTAGGGTGGGGACGAACGACTAGAAATCAGATGAGGGCAGGTGCCTCCTCCTGCAAGATGGCTGTAGCTGTTGCTTGCAAACATTGCAGAGACCCAACCTTGCAGATGAAGCAGGCCTACTCTCACAGCCCGGGAACGGAGAGGTGAACACAAACGTACAGCCTCCTGACACACAATGACTATCATCCAGTGAGCAGAAAGAAACAGGTCTCCCCACCTTTAACTGAATTACGCAAGGAGACAATTGTCTCCAAGTGTGTTGAGTCTGCTCCCCTTTCCGTGCATTCCCAGGTATAATCTTTATTGCAATATACGCTTTCCTGTCGCTACCCACTCAGATACATACAGCACAAAGCTTCCATATGGCAGGACTCTCCCATTCCAGGTGCTGGAGGTCTTGGTAAGGTGGAGATACGCTTTAGGACAACAGTGGTGTTTCAGCACGTAACCTCTGCATGCCTTAGCTCTCCCCTGTGAAGATGATAAGTTTTTTTTTGTCTCTCATCAGGCTTCTGCTCATTAATTCACATCTCTGAGAAGTGTAGAAATGTTTGCCTTTTGCCTCCTACTACTCCTTGAAGTTGAAATGTAAAGAAAACCTCCCAGGCTGGCACGTGCACGTAGCTCAGGCTCATCCTGCTCTTCAGAGCAGTCACAGGACCCTTTTCAGGCAGTGTTCATTTTCTTCTCATTCTCAGCCATGAGGTCTTGTTCACTCACGGGGAATGATAAAAAGTCCTTTCACTGCCAGACATCGGTCTCATAATGTTGGTATTGAAGGCTGAAGAGTCAATTTGAAGAAGCACCCAGGAAAAAACATACGGTTGTCTTCCTAGTCCAATTCAGGGCACAAAGTGGTTGAAAACATCTAGGGGAGCCAGAGAATATATCATTGTCTTAGTGACAGCAGTTACTTGCCTTCTGGCAGGGAGAAGGCAGGAGAGACAGATGGCAAGGGCCTGAAGAGTAGCTTCTTCCAGCAAACCTCTTCTCCTTTTATGGAGGTCACGTAAAACTGACCTTCTGACCACAAGCGAAGCTGGGCAGGACAGCAACCACACAGGACCGCGAGGAAGTAGACCGAGGTGCAACGCCACTCTTTTCAAAAGTACTGGTGCAAATCAGGGCTGTTTACTCTGCTGAGCTGTTTGGTGCTGGAAGAGGCTGTTGTGCAGTTCCCACGGCTGAACCAGTATTGCACATCTGATAGACATAGACACGATAACCTGCGCCTCCTCTTTGAAACATGCCAGGATGGCTTGTCATTGTACACCTGGAGTCTGAGCAGACAAAATCACAGAATCACAGAATGGTATGGGGTTGGAAGGGATCTCTGGAGATCATCAAGTCCAACCCCCTGCCAAAGCAGGGCCACCCAGAGCAGGTCCCACAGGAATGTGTCCAGGCAGGTTTGGAAGGTCTCCAGAGAAGGAGACTCCATCACCTCCCTGGGCAGCCTCTGCCAGGGCTCTGCCACCCTCACAGCAAACAAGTTCCTCCTCATCTTTAGCTAGAGCTTCTTACATTCAAGTTTGTGCCCATTTCCTCTTGTCCTGTCCCTGGGCATCACTGAAAAAAGACCAGCCCCATCCTCTTGACACCCTCCCTTGAAGTATTTCTAAGCATTGATCAGCAAAATCTCCTGAACTAAATCCTGCCTCTGGCTCTTTTGGCGACATGCTGGAGAGACTTGAGTCACTGGGGTTTGCTGAGGCTCTTTGTTCTTGGAGAGGTGGTTTGCTTTAGAAGTTGAGCATAAACAAACCAAAATTACAAAAATAGCAGGAGCAGCCGGCACCACCATCTAAAAGTTCTTTTGCTTTGTGGCTCAACCACATTTGACCCAGGCGAACAAGGAACAGAATTTTGTAATATAAACCATCAAAAAAAGGAACTCGGTTTACAGAAGTTTACATGGTGGCTTTGCTGGGCAGCTCCCAAAGCAGTAGGAAGGACCCCTGACGTGGCCTTGCAACCTCGGAGAATCTTTGTCAGCTCATACAAGGCTGACCCAGGTAATTTCCTTCCCTGAAGACAAGAAGGTGTCTGCCTGGAGGGCTCCCACCTCAGGCACGCTCAGATCCAACAAGCCAAGTTCTCCCCTGGCTGCCCCGGCACATTTGTGTTGTAGCCACGTACACAATGATGTGAGCTGTCAGACTGCTTGAGTGGGCTTGCTATTAAAATGGCTTTAAAGAGGATAGCCAAGAAGCATAGTAACATTATTTAAAGAACTTTTACAATAAAGCCCTCTCTATTTACGTCACTTTTGGCTAACACACTCAGCTGTTGGTAGGGGGGAAGGGGGAACATCACATTTCTTAGCTAGTACTTCGTAGTAACTTCAAATCCTTTAGGGAACAATACCTCCCACTTTCGTGAAACAATTAAGAACAATAGGGAGATTAACATTTCTGAAGAGAGTGTGTGTGAGCAGAACCAGATAAACCCTTTAAAAAAACTCTAAAAAAAACCAGGGCAGCGATATCCCCCACAGTGAGCCTGAAATTGCCTTTCCGCCATGAAAGAAGAGAAACCCTCCTTTCCACAGATGCATCTCCAGAGCTTGATTATTCTTCTTCCCACTGTTTGACCCGTTTTTATAGGGGGCCACACACAGCCAAGCCCCTGTGTCATCTGAGACCGAGATGCTGGCACTGCCCTGCGTAAGGGGTTACTTTTGAAAAGTCTGTGTACGTAACGCTGCACGTGGATTTAAACTTTCTTTAGTTTATCAAAGCAGTGAGCATTCACCTGGCTATTTCCATAAGCTGTTTCAAAAACTGGCCTTCTCAGAGCAGCTGGTGGGGAGGAAAACCCCAAATAAAAATGGTGCTGTGGGCAGACGTCCAAATCACAGAATCACAGAATGGTATGGGGTTGGAAGGGACCTCTGGAGATCATCTAGTCCAACCCCCTGCCAAAGCAGGGCCACCCAGAGCAGGTCCCACAGGAACGTGTCCAGGTGGGTTTGGAATGTCTCCAGAGAAGGAGACTCCACCACCTCCCTGGGCAGCCTCTGCCAGGGCTCTGCCACCCTCACAGCAAACAAGTTCCTCCTCATCTTTAGCTGGAACTTCTTATATTCAAGTTTGTGCCCATTTCCTCTTGTCCTGTCCCTGGGCACCACTGAAAAAAGACTGTCCCCATCCTCCTGACACCCTCCCTTTAAGTATTAAGCCCTGATCAGATCCCCCCTCAGCCTTCTCTTCTCCAGACTAAACAGACCCAAGTCCCTCAGCCTCTTCTCATAAGGGAGATGCCCCAGGCCCCTCATCATCTTTGTAGCCCTCTCTGTACCCTCTCCAGCAGTTGCCTGGAGAGGTTCAAGGCTTGATCAAGAGCTGTGGTGGAATATAGTGGGGAATAACCATTTTACTTTGGCAGAAATTGCAGAAAGGGTGTGGGGTTCTTCTCCTCCATCAAGCAATCAGCTTCTTTTCATTGTATTCAACTCACTCGTCCTTTTCCTCAGCACCATTTAGAAATGGAGTGAAGTCTCAGCTAACAACAGTGACAATGATCTTGCTGGCTTCGCTGCGACGAGGATTTTATCTACGCTCCTGGCAAGCGACCACGACAGCCCTCTCCCACGCCACTCCAGCTCTGTCAATGACAAGGCGTTGCCTGAAGTTCTGAGAAGAAGGGAAGCAGCGAGAAGGGAAGCTTGACGTGATGTGGCACGGCCTTAGAAAACACACGGGTAGTATTGCTGTTACAGTCTCACCCTCCTCTCATGAAAAATCTCATTCAAATGACAGAAAACTAAGATAAGAGCTGATCCGGACAGGGTGCAAGCAAAGAGTGTTCACTGCAATAAAAGAATTATCTGAAGAAGAGAGTGCTGAATGCTACTGATTGTGTCCCCACACAATACCTGGAGGATCTTGTAATAAGTGAAGCCTCCACCACTCACCTGCCTATAGGGATGGCTCCAGCTAAACTAACTGTTACTCAGATGCTTTTGAGGTTTCCAGTACTTGTCTAGTGCCCAGCACCCACTGCAATAGTTACTGTACAAATTCAGGGCAAAAAAAACCTTCCCTGCCAAACAGCTCATAGCAGTATAGAAATAACAATAATTTAAGCTCAGGAGCCACCACCACATACTAGTAGCCTCTATGTACGAAGTCTGAGGTGTTCCGAGATTCGTAGAGGGAAAGGAAATTTATGTTGAGCATCACTAGGAAACGTTTTCTTTAATGCTTCTGAACTTGAGGGGAAAATCATCATCAGTGCCTTTCTCTTTTAAAATTCTGCATGAAAAATTTCAAAACAAGAGGCCTGTGATGGGATGTATGGCATCCACAGCCTGGTATGATGTGACTGTCAGCGGTCCTTATGTGGTAGAAACCATACACGCTGAGCAACGGAAAAGTGCAGACTGACTGCTCATTTGTTGAAGGACAGAGTGAAAAGAACTAAGAACTTAGAACTCTTAGAACTTCAAAACAACAGGGAGGTGGGACACTTGCCTCTTTGTTCCCAAACGCATTTTTAGAAAAAGTCAGACTGGTCATATTTTAGGCACTTGCAGCGAATCTGCATTTCTCTCATCCAGCACGGGTCCTAGGGCCCAATTTACCCACTCTTCAAATGCTTGCTGCAAAAATTTAAAATTTATGGATGGTTGGAAAGTCATCTGTTGGGCTTTATGTGTATATGTCTCTAACTCTTGTTCTAAATAGATACATAAACACAGAGTAGTATGCACCTGCAAAGAAGTCCACGAACACATGTGCTGATAAAAGGACTTTAGATGGCATGAGCTGGGGATAACTGCTTTGGCCACAGGAGGGAGATTTCTCTTCCTTCCCCAGCCCCCAAACATTGCCACGTCACAGGAAAAGCCCAGGGCAGGCGAAAAATGGATGAAGCATTGGCTTCTCAGCTGGAACCATAAACCACGAACGTAATGAGAAAAGGGAGAAAGAGTCAAGGTTACTGGAAATCAGTCACACATTCCTGTGGCTCCTAGCCTTCTCGCCCCACGAGGGACACAGCATGGGCTCTGCATTATCTGGCAATACTCCTAAGGCTGGAAAAAGTGCCACATCTACTGTATTCAAATTTGAAGGCATCCCACAGCACTGTACGATAGATTCTCCACTAACATCATCAGCCACACACACGCGCTGCTAATTGTAGAGGCTGCTAATCCGTCTGAGAAGCCAAAATGATATTAGCTTTCAACAGGATTTGCATACATTTGGTCTTATTTCTGCACCAGCTAGCAATTACAATTTAAACTGTTGAACATGCAGCTTGCTGTAGGCCTAAGTAATATTTAATAGCATTAACAACGCACTTCCCGATAAGCCTCCGGGCTCATTGATTCACTGGCCTTGCCGTGCAGCACCACAGCCCATTGCTCTCATCCCAGAAGCTCCCCGAGAAGGCACACCACACCAAGCACCACCCAAGCCCAGCCCAGGCAGGAAAACTTGGTGTTAGTCCTTTAGCAGAAGGGGCACCTGTCTGACACTGCAAAGTGGACTCCCTGGAAGAAGAAAGCACCAACAGTGCGATAAACAGAAATGTTCAGAAGAAGGTAGCAGCCAAAGCCTGAAGAAGACAGAGGGGGCTGTGTGCTGGCTAGTGAAGTACTCGATGCCATGGCATAGTGGCTGAGGTCAGCCTATGTCCTTACCCCTCACCCTTCCTGACCTTCAGAAAGCTGGGCTGTGTGATCATGCCCGGCAATAAGATTTCACTGCACCAGGAGGAGGAACAACCAACAGTCCCCTTTCCCAAAAAACCACTTGTTTTTTCCTCCCAGCACTGTTTGGCAAGCTTAAGAGCACTGATGGCCCAAGCACACCCCTTGGAGGCTCCCATCCCTGCTGATGGCTCCATGGAACGCAGCATTATATTTGCATCCAGAAGCTGATAAATTAGGGATGGAAATCCTGTCTGGATTGCATGGAACGCCCATACCTGCTGTCATCAAAACCAGCGGCAAATTTTTTCTTCTCTTGACACAACAGAAGTTGATGTGACTTAAAGGTAGGCTTAAAATTAGGCAGAAACACAAGGGCTTCTCTGAAGCAGAGCCAGGACTGGGCTGCCCGTGCAAAAAGTGCAACAAATCCAAAATATGTTTTTTATGAGTATTACTGCAATTTGTGTATCAGTATTCCTGCCGATAAACTCTTTTGCTAGCATTTTCATAGCAACAGAGCATGAAAGGTTACATGTTTGTTCACAGGGAAGCCATTATAAGTAGATGGATCCGATGACTCTGAATGACCATTTGTTAATTCTTCTGCAGTATTCACTCTGCTCTATCAAATAGTTATTTTCATTACCAGAAGGATTTAACACAGTTGATCTGCGGTAACATCCATTATGATATCATTTACACTTCATTTTCATCGTCTTGGCAGCAGGAAAGAGATGTCCCTCTTTTCTTTTTCCTTATTTTAAGCATGTTATACTTTTATACGTTATTGTATAAAATATTGGAAGAGAAAGAAAAGTCAGCTTCAAAATAGGGCCATCAGCATTGCTTTACCTTGGTGTTCTACCTCTGCGATGTACTTAATTGACATAAAATAAAATGAAGTCAATTCAACTCAAGATTAAGTAATCAATTAGGGAGACGGATGAGTAACAGGCATATATGCATACTTCCAGGCAAATATGGAGAGAGATATAAAGAAGCCCTCAATCAAAATAAATAAATAAATAAATCAGGGAACTCAACATTTGCTGTAATACATGACAGTACTTGGATACCATAAGAACATTTTCCAGCCAAAGATCTGGCAGGATGTTACGAAAGATTCTATTCTCCCACAGATTGGGAAACTGAGGCCCAGAGAAATGAAAGAAATCTTTTGAATTCACCGAGTCAGTGGGCAGAGCTGAGGACTGTGCTCAGCCCTTGCGCCTCCGAGCCCCAGGGGATACCGAGTGAGAGTGTGAAAGAGGGAGAGGTTGCAGTTACACAAATTATCTTGTCGTCACAGCTCTGGCTTAGTGACTTTTTTTGGTACGCTTTTAGAGATCAGAGTTAGGGACTGGCTAGACGGACTCTGAGGGGGACGGATGAGGGGACAAGGCTTTCCCAGGAAAAGGAGAAAGAACAAGCAAGTAGAAGATCACCAGCAGGCATTCGTTTGTTCTTCATCAGAAATTACCAGGCTGAATGAAGCGGTTCTTCAAGCTTCTGCTCCAACGCAGGGGGACTCCGGCGTGCAAAGATGCCAGAAGGACATTGATTTCTCCAAACAGATAAGAACTCATCTGCAGAACAAGTCATCGTGGGTGCCACTTTATTGCTGGGATCCCCTGCAAGACATGGCAATGCTCTGCTAGGACTCCACTGGTGTTAGACTGTACAACAAACAAATCCTCTGAGACCTGACTACGCTCCTGCAGAGGACGATGGCACCAAAAAATGAAGCCCTTAGAAATCACAGTAACCTTCATAACGGGAACAACTTTGGCACCTTCTTTTCCTCCCAAGCAGAGCTGTGCTCTCGTTTTGTTCCCACTGCTGTTTTAAGAGTAGACAGCGACGAGAGTGATTTTTGACAGTATTTTTAGCAGTTTAAGAGCGATCACTCACAGAGACGAAACGCCTATCACCGTCCTGTAACACAATTTACTTTATAGGGGAGGTTTGGGCACCTCGCTGATGGTTTGATGCTCCTCGTGCCTCCCAGCCTCACTCTGTGTGCCTGGGGATGTTCGCCCTACGATGGACTGCAGGTAAAGTCCAACATACAGTCGTAATCAGGGCCATCTTGTCACTGTAGACCTATGAAGCCTTTGTCCCTAACATCTATCTGGTTTCTGGCAGGTCCCATGACTTGGGTCTGAACTTGGGTACTGGAGCTACCACAGCTTAGAGCAGACAAGCGCCCAGCTCTCAAAGAACAAAACTCCTTTTTTGCCCCGAGCACGTGTAATGCAAAAAGCAGATTTATGTGTGGTTTTGGGCACTGCAAGTTAGATACCAGCTGACCTCAGAATTTAATAAAAATAAAAACCCAGATGAACGGCTTTCTCCATCCTTCTTCTTGGCTGTTATTTAGCCAGGCTCCAAGAGCAGATGAAGCTTGTCACTTCTGCACAAGGGTGGCTTAATGAACTGATTGGCACTTTATCGCCGCCTCAAAGTCACCCCCACTTTTAGGCTTGTCTAAACAGATCAAATATCAAAAACAAACACAAAGGGCAGTTTAGTGGGCTGCAGCCCATGTCAAGATCAAAGAGAGGGTTTACAGATAGTCCTTGGGTTCACCTGAAGACACAACAGGGAGAGGAATTAGGGAAAACAAAAGCTGACAAAAAATTTCAGCAAATTTTGATCCGTGAGAACAGAAAGACAACAGGCCCCCCTACCTTACATAAAACACCCCAGCAACTGCATTACATCATTAAGGAAAACTAGGTGCATTTAAGGGAGGGGAACAAAAAAAAAGTCAATTACTCACAGAAGGGGACAAGGTTGGAAATCTCTGAGAAAATGACAGGCTTGTATTTTACAGCAGCAGCCATGTAAAGCCAAGGGTTATAAGGTGTGGGTACATAAAATAAAATTATATACATTTGAGTGAATAAGGCAAGAAAGGCATCAAATTGCAGCACCACCTAGCCTTGCAAATCTGTACTGGTGCCAGTAGCTATATCAATCCCCTACGAAGGCAGTATTATCACAGCTGTATTTACACTCAGTACTTTTTGCCTCTTCAGGATTTTTATCGCAGGCTGGTGGGACCGTCCACACAGCACCACTGTTACTGCTAAGGTCCCTAGTGTTAAACACATCAGAGTGGTATTTTGCATCAAGGGGCTTGGTCCCACAAGGCAGCAAGCATTCTGGCCCCAGCAAGGCTCTACTACCGAAGAAGGAGATGATAACCAAGCAAATTAATTTCCCCCTCTTATACGACCAGCGTGTCAGACTATCATGTTAGCTCTGGGCTTGAACCCCTCTGTTCATCTTACTCCCTGGTCACCCAACACTGCCTTGCTTATGACTCTGGCTCTTCCTTTGGCATGAGCTGGCTCCTTATTTTTAAGGTTCTGGCTGGCCTGGTTTCCACTGCATCCCTGTAAGACCAACAGGCACAACTTGCTTAAGCTCCCAGCCCTGATACCTCCCTGTGGTAACATGCACAGCTACCAAAGGCACAGCAGATGTAGACACTCTACCGACATACACCACCTCAAATCACAGAATCTTCATAGTTGGAAGGGACCTTTGAGATCATCGAGTCCAATCGTACACACACAAAAAAAAAACCCCAAAACCAAACCAAACACCAACCAACCAATCAAAAAAACCCACAAACCGACCAAAAAAAAACCCAACACAAAACACCCAACCCAACAGTCTTGGGCACTAGAGCATGCCCTGAAGTGCCACCTCTACACACTTCTTAAATCCCTCCAGGGATGGTGACTCCACCACCTCCCTGGGCAGGCCCTTCCACTGCCTGACCACCCTCTCAGGAAAGTCACTCTTCCCAAGATCTAACCCAAACCTCCCCTGCCCCAACTTCACACCATTTCCTCTGCTCCTGGCATTATTCCCTTGGGAGAAGAGGCCAACCCCCACCTCTCTACACCCTCCTTTCAGGGAGCTGGAGAGGGCAAGGAGGTCTCCCCTCAGCCTCCTCTGCTCCAAACTAAACATGCCCAGATGCATATGCCAGAGCCAGTCTGGACCAGGGCTAGAGAACATGCCTGTACAACACAAATGTGTCATAAATAACAGAGAGGAGCTTCAAAACCCCTGAGCTGCCACTAACTTCAGTAGTGATGGCTTTTGCTTGCTCAGAAGCAAAAAAAGTAGAGGTGTCTATCCTTCCGGCACCCACCGGTGAAACATCTGCTAGGCCTTTTAGGAAAGTTACACATTAATCCTTGAACTGTCCTCAAATCCAGCTAGTGAAATTCCAGTCTGACCCTGTTCCAGCATAAAAACGGCGGGATGTAACGGGAATGGGTTTAGTCACTAAATCTTCCTTTGGGGAAAAGGGAGGGATGGAAGACAGTATTAGTGAAAGTATCAATAAGTGCTCAAAGCTGTACTCACGTTGCTTTTTATAAAGTGAGTTAGTAAAATTTATATAGAAGTAAATTAGCAGCAAATATGTACTGTATATACCAAATGTAATACTGTGAGATTCTACAGTTACCTGCCGTTTTCTATGGACAAAGTACACACCAACTTGGAGCCCCTATGCTTAGACTCAGATCATTTGGGTGAGGCACGGAAAAGACTCTATAAGATTTATTAAAAAACAGACTTTATTTGAGGTGCTATACTATTAAACACATCCCCTCTCCAGACCCTGTGCTTGCAGTCTGGCAAGGATTTCTTTCTAACAATACCTCTGGGTGGAATGCAACATACAGAAGATTCATAGAAACTCTGGCGTGTGCTACAGGACAGGAGGTCAACCCATTTGGCATAAGATAAAAAGATTCTTCATCACAGGTCAGTGGAAATCCACCTAGTGACTTTAATGGGCTCTGGATAAGGCCTCATGTAGACTGCCAGATGTACAGGTCAGACTTGCATCTAAGCAGGTCTTCCACCCTGCACAAAATAACTCTTCTGAAAAATCCCACGGTGTTTAAAAGCCACAGACTGGAAAAACTGACTCTTGTTTGCCTAATGCTAAAGACTGTAATCCTAGGGACTAATTCATACATCAAAAACTAAGACAGCCACGGATTTGTTTTTAAAAGCACACTGTAGAATACACACTAAAATACTCTGAATGGTGGTAATTTATACACACAGATAATGATTGTTTTTAAGTGATGAGTGCTAAAGAAAGCCATGGCAAAAAGCCTCCCTGAATTAATGCTCACGGGGGAAAAAAAAAATTATTCACATTATTTTGGATACCTTCATCTGGTATTTACTGCAAAAATTACCGTAACATTTTGTACCGAGTGTGTGTAACAGGATGTACAGCAAGTTTGGCTTGGAAGAGAAGAGAGCTCCCTTTCTGAGAAAGCCATCCCGGGTCATCTGCCTTCCCGAGCTGTAAACCTTCCTGACTGTCTGTCGATGTAGACGCTGAACTGCTCCAGCAAGGTGACTGAATTCAGGGCTGCTATGAGGCTCATGAAAGCACAGAAACCCATCAAGGGAATCCAGGGCTGCCTTTCACTTGGCAGCAGCTCAGTTACTTGGTCATCATCTGACTGGGCACCTGTCTCATCTGATTCCTTTTCTTTTTTTTTTTTTTTTTTGCACAAAAGCAACTCTCTGTCTTCATCTGTGAAATCTGAGGAAGTTTCCACTGTGTATCCAGCCTGCCGCTAAACGCCTGTGACATCTGCCTGTGACCTCTGGTGAGGCTGTACACGCTACAGCAGCTGCGGTGGTGCCACGAGACGGCAGTGTTTCGGAAGCCTTTTGCTCTGTTTGGACAGGCAGCCCTACAGCTTTCGGGGATACATGCTGTTTTATGTTAAAGCCCAGGAATAATTCACTGCTACAGAAAGAAGACCTCTAGAGAACTAGAAAAGGAAAAAAAAAAAAAAAGGACAGGCAGCGCAATTTTCTGTTATTTAAATTTGAGTGCTCAAGAAAAATTGTGTGTCATCTGCCTCACATTTCTCATTGTAATGGTCACTTAATTTTCATTCCTTTCTTTTGCAGCGCTGGCGTCAGCGAGCTCCGCCTGAAGCCATGTTATATTGCAAGCGTGTTTGAGATGATTGGAGCTGCTGCTCTCCCTAGATAACATTGTCAGAGCTGAACGTGTTCATCCCTGAAGGTGAACGACAAAGCTTTTGTAACAGCATATTTTTACAACTGTAAACGATCCCAAGTAATTTAGAGAACACGGGGTGAGCCCCTGCCTTTAATCAAGAGGGCGAGGTGCAGGGAATTGAACTACGCGTCGGAGCTTTGCTGCCGCCGCACAGCTGGTGTGCAGAGAGGGGATCTACTCGCCTCTTGCATTTTGTAGATTTTTCCCCTGCCCTCCTCTCAGCGAGGAAGCCCAGGCTACACCCCGCCGGCCGGGGCGACGTGCGACAGTAGTGCTGTCCCTGAATCCAAGTGCCCAAAAGCCTGTCCATTTCAATCAGTGGCGCGCTGTATGGAGGGGAAAAAAAAATAAACGTGTCCAAACAAGTCCTGATTGCAACCCCTTTTCTAGCTACTTATCAGTCAGATATTTTATTTGAATAATTTTTTGACCTCGCATTTTGGATTAAAAAAGATATTCCAGCTAGCCCTTAGGAGGGATTTACGCAGTTGTGGGAATCTCATGCCACTGTTGGGTTTCAATGCTGATGACAGTCACCTTACCTGCTCTGCTTTTCTTCAGCTGGGGCCAATTTTTCTTCTCTGGAAAGGGGTAAAACCAGAATATGCTGTCTCTTCTGCCTGGAGAAGAGGAGGCTCCAGGGAGACCTTATAATGGCCTTCCAGTACCTAAAGGGGCCTACAGGAGAGATGGAGAGGGACTCTTTGTCAGGAAGTGGAGCGATAGGACAACGGCTAATGGCTTTAAACTCAAAGAGGGGAGATTTAGATTAGATACTAGAAATAAATTCTTTGCTGTGAGGGTGGTGAGGCACTGGAACAGTGCCCAGAGAAGCTGTGGCTGCCCCATCCCTGGAGGGGTTCAAGGCCAGGCTGGATGGGGCTTGGAGCAACCTGGTCTGGTGGGAGGTGTCCCTGCCCAGGGCAGGGGGGGTGGAACTGGATGATCTTTAAGGTCCTTTCCAAGTCTAACCATTCTATGATTCTATGATTCAGTTACCCTAGAGAAAAGGGCTTGAGATGTCCAGGTTCAAATGGATACCAACACAGGTCCAAAGCTGAAACACACTAAACAGCACCACTAACAACAACTACTGAAAAAGGCCAGGCTCTTAAATGCAAGGGGACTGAAGCAATACCCTCTGAAGTCCACAGACAGATTAATAGATCTGTAGCTGTAGCTTCTAACGGTCCAGTCTTTATTGTTGCTGATGTGTGAGCCAAAAGCAACACAGTCTGACTTTCAGCTTCTAAGGAGACACTGCACTACTGACAGTTAGGAAAACCATCGATTGCTTGTAGCTAAGCACCTCTGATACAAAATTGCTGGGAGAGGGGGGCCATAAAATGCCATAGTACTATTTTTAAAGTTGCTTTTCAGACTTCAACCTGAACTGCTAAACATGTAGGATTTTACTTTCCTGTCTGTGTAGTAGAGTTACAAAATCTATAGATTTTTGTTTCCAGCTTCCAATAAAATGAGCATCTTTCCTTGTGTCAGGTGTACCAGCTAATTGATATACTTGTACTGTTATCAATGAGCTTCAAAAATGCCCTTTCATCGTCATGGGGATGGGGAGTTTGCCATGAAAAATAAGTGTAAACAGCATAATCAAAGCTCTTACTTCCTACCTGCCTTTCCATCAAGCCCTTTTCCATTCGAGGGCTTTAGATTCTTTCCATCATTACCAAACTTTTCCATTTATGCTTGAATTGTTTGGTAAAATGCATGACATACATATTAAACTCATAGCAAACACAGAGCATGTATATTCAATAACTGTAAAACAGACCCTTTTCTGCATATGAGCTCATTGCTTATGCTTGTCTGGTATATTAAAACATGCATTTCTGGGAAGCTGCAATAAAATAAAGTTTAGTAAAACATACTTCATCACAGCGATAAAGAAATAAAGTTGCGTCTGGACTGAAAGACCATTCTAAGTAGTAACGGAGACGATTATATCTTGCCTGGTGGAACAGCCAGGGAACTTTAAGCACAATGTTTACCCTGAATATTTGCTTAGCATTTAAGAAAACCTAGGTCCAAATCCTTTTTGCAAGACGAGAACTCTTTTGGCAGAAGTCTTTTTTGCTTTCCGCCTCTTCTGCCCCTCCCCATAAAGCAAAATGCAAGCACCCTCGTAGCTGTATAGCCTTTCTGGAGTGGTGCCCATAAGGCCTTGCCTGATTGAAATGTACATCCTCATCCATTACTGTATATCATACCTTCATAGATATGTAAAACTGTCTTTCCTAAGACCCTGCCTTCTCCTAACCCCACCAGAGACACAGACACATCACACAAACACACTATCACATTTTTAAATAGCACAGGGTCAAGTCTAACTGACTGGTAAATATATATATATCAATATATATATCACTACAGGGGCCTAGGACTGGAGTAACATGGTTCTAATGCTCATCCCTGACCACGGTGTGAAACCCCTGGAAAGACCCAGGTTTGACTCACACTTGGTTTATGTCATTGTCACCGTGCTGGTGTTTGCACTCTGGATTTGCTCCACATTTCCAACAGGGCTGCTGGAGTCAGGTCTTGATCCTCCTCCCATGACATCTCCCTGCCCCAGTGCCCTGCCATTATTACCTATAGCGCTGCACGTCACCTGCCGATCCTCAAATCGGATGTGCGTTTCTAACTCTGATACTGCATGCAGTCTATTTCTGTTAGTTCTAAGGTCCGTACCAAGGCAGAATAGCCTGTTTCTTCCTATCATATCCCTTTGAGACTATCTTGGTTCTTTGGAGAAGCCACTATGTGTGGCTCTCTGAGCCCAATGTTGACGCTACACAAAAGCAGATAGTTCAGCTCACTAACACGCACACTGGCATTCCTTCCTGGGGAGCCTTGCTTCTCATAAAAGAGATGTGTTACTTTTTGGTACTGCAAATGAAATTTACCTCTAATTTGCCCCTCTTCAGTCCGTTCCTCATTTTCTTTTCTTTGAAAATCCGGTGCTTTACAGCGTGGTCTGTCACCATTTCAGTGTCAGGCTGAGGTCTACGCTTCACAGCTGCCTGCTGCTGGTGTGTTCTGTGGGTCTCATTTCTGGACAGATACGAGCACTTTCTGGAAAGAGATAAGCACAGATATCATCAGGTAGCTAACCCCATTAAGTATTTAAGTTATTCGGCTTAAATGAGCTGACATTGGTGGTGGAAAGATAAAAATACAAGGAAGATGAGTATGATAGCAAACTAGCTTCATGCAGCTTGGGCAATTTAATTTTACTCCAATTGAAGAAGTGACAAAGCTGCAGTGCTCCTCTCTTAAGCTAACCTTTCCACGTTGCTGTTATAAGGTAGCATCACATTCTTACTACTTATGTCTCTTACCCTGGCAGAGTCAGAGATGCTGAGGAAGAAACCAGGCAGTAATAGGGGCAGTATTCATAGAATCATCTGGGCCAGAAGGGACCTCCAAAGGTTATCCAGTCCGAGCCCCCCTGCAGTCGGCAGGGACACCCCCAACCAGACCAGGTTGCCCAGGGCCTCGTCGAGCCTCGCCTTGAATATCTCCAGGGAAGGGGCCTCAACCACCTCCCTGGGCAACTCGTTCCAGTGCTCCACCACCCTCACAGTAAAGAACTTATTCCTAATGTCTAATCTAAATCTGCTCTTCTTGAGTTTAAAGCCATTTCCCCTTGTCCTGTCACTGCAGGCCTTTGTAAACAGGCTCTCCCCAGCCTTCCTGTAGGCCTCCCTCAGATATTGGAAGGCCGCTATTAGGTCTCCCCGGAGCCTCCTCTTCTCCAGGCCAAACAGCCCCAGCTCCCTCAGCCTGTCCTCGTAGCAGAGGTGCTCCAACCTCCTGGTCATTTTTGTGGCCCTCCTCTGGACCCACTCCATAAGGTCCATGTCCTTCCTATACTGAGGGCCCCAGACCTGCACACAGTGCTCCAAGGGAGGTCTCACCAGAGCAAAGTGGCAGAATCACCTCTCTGGATCTGCTGGCAACACATCTCTTGATGCAGCCCAGAATGGGCTTCTGGGCCTTCTTGGCCTTCTGGGCTGCAAGTGCCCACTGCCTGCTCACATCCAGCTTCTCATCCATCAGCACCCCCAAGTCCCTTTCCTCAGGGCTGCTTTCTAACACCTCACCCCCCAGTCTGTATTGACAGCCAGGATTGTTCCGGCCCAGGTGCAGAACCCTGCACTTGCAGGGTTAATAGGGTGATACGTTTGAGGCATCAGCATAAGAGGCCTTTATAACTATCGGTTAAAGTTACAGTGATGCTTTACCAAGCCTGTTGCAGTTTAACTGGCAGGACGACAGCATGGCTTTATGAATCCTTGCTTGCTTTCTGAAGTTTAACTGTGCCTCTGCAGTTAGCTCTCAAAAGAACCTTCAAAGCGTCAAGTGATTATTTGTGCCTTTGTGGTTTATTTGCACATGAACATAAGAAATCCCCAGCTAGAAATCTGATGAATTACTTTAAACGTTTACAGACACCAGTAAACTGAAAAATAAAGCAAGATACATCAGTCAATAAAAGTGCCTTTTTTCCCTACTTTCATAATGATAATTTTAAAACCTTTTATTTTATGTCTGAATGTACCTGAAGTTGTAGTTTATGCAAAAAGCTACTAAAAAAAAAAAAAAAGAAGAGCCCAACAGAAAATATCTTTTAAGATAACTTAAGTAACTTCAAACAAAAATGCCATTCCTGGACTCGGCATGTTGTACTTGTGTTAGGCCTTTAAATTGCCACGCAAGTAGAATGTCTAGGCACCAGGTTAAAGCCACATGTAAATTCACTAAAAGAAAAAGAAGAAAAGTACAAATTAATGGCAACCGAGGAGAGCCCTTGGTGTTAGCTCGCTCCAAGCCAGGCCGAAACGCAAGCAAAGCAAACTTGCTTCCGTACACACAGTCCCGGAGTACACAACCCTGGGGCTGGACCTCTGCACAGCACGGAGCGTATCTACAGCCAAAAAAACTCCCAGCAACACAAATACATGCAGATAAGTTGGAAGTTTATTCCTTTGGATGTTTCTTTCGGAAATAAGGTGTGTTTGGGGTTCTTTGGGACTAAGAGAGGCAGATGAATGGCCTCTGAGGTAACGGCTTGAATCCAGTTCTGGAGTTTTTTCTTGTTGTTTTAGATTATTCATGTGATCCACAGGAAAACTTTATGAAATTGTCATTCCCATTCTGGTTTTGAAAGTTGTCCTTCACCACGGCTTTGGAAGAGAGTTTCCCTCACAGCATCCCCTCGATATTAACACCTCAGGGTTCTTTGCAATTAATGCATCATCCAAGCAAGCGACATGGTAAAGCACAGTATGGCATCTTCCGTCATCCCCTTCCTGCAGAAAGATGGCTCTTGGTTTAGATGGAAAGATGCAGACCAAGCAGCAGAGTGCAAACATGAGGAACCTCTAGAGTACACTTGCCATGGGACACTACTGTGACATTTTAGAATAATAAACAAATTTTGATCTTCATATCGTAAATACTGAAAATTATGATTTCCCTCCCATCCTCCCCCCTGCCAAAAAAAGGTCTCTTTCTTCAAGGAGGAAGATGAGAAGGGAAATATTTTAATATAGCTTCAGGTAGAAAGGTTTCATTCCCAGCACTGCTATCGAGACCAAATGCGTCATTTCATGTTTCCTTTAGCATTTTCTAGATATCATAAATGTCATTGCCTGTTTCTACCATTAGGAAACTGTAAAGTTGGATTGTCAACCATTTGCGCTTACTTTTTTCGCCCCTCCAACAGAAGATTTTTTCAGCTTGCTTTCAATATTTACAGTTAAGCTGGTACCTTCCTGCCACCACTGAGCAGAAATAATGAGTGCCTGACAGCATGGCCACCGCACTGCTTATGAAGACTGCTTTCATTGGATAGCAGTTCAGAGCAACATAT
The DNA here is from genome assembly GCA_033628505.1 of Tringa tobata. Lineage (NCBI taxonomy): Eukaryota > Metazoa > Chordata > Aves > Charadriiformes > Scolopacidae > Tringa > Tringa tobata. Next base: position 338,253 of record JAHREE010000413.1, on the reverse strand, counting down.
TTTATAATTATTAACGCATTAGCATTCCAACAAAGGATAGTCTTCTTTCTGCTTTCAGAGTACACACAGCAATAACGTTATCACCATAATAGTTAAAACATTACCCTGGCCTGCCAGAATCACTTGCTCACAATCTGCAATGCTGAATTAAAATGTTCCTTCTATTCCCACATACTTTACAGGTTATTTATGTTTAATTTAGCTTTGGGTTCATAAACCACAACCACACCAACGCTACCCCTCCCTTTCCTCCCTCCTCCTTACACCTCCATGTGTGTGAACCTCAATTACCCTACCCTAACCACAGCTGGGCTTGAAGCATCTTTTGGGCTACAGGGCAGGAGAGCAGCCATCTCTTTCAGGCACTTCCTGGTGCAGGAGATCTCAAAGAAACATGACCAAAGTTAGGGTATCCCTGTTGTTAAGCCTGCTAAATATTGCTCTGTTATTCCATTTTATGATCAAAGAGACCACAGCCTTGGGTGCAATTATTGCGCCTCTTTCTACGGCCTTGGGCAGTTGATTTACACAGCCTAAACACAGCAAGTAAATCGCAATCATATCATGCCTTTCACTTTGGAAAGGAAATACCCTGGAGGTGCCAAGCCCTGAGGTAAGACAGCGTGGTGAAGCGGAGCATAGGACATCTGAGCATGACTTGCACAACTACGTTTCCCTCGATAACGCTCGGCGGCTTGGTCAGTGTGATGCCAAGGGCCAGCACCCGTCCATTCACTGGCACTTGCCTAGTTTCTGTGTTTAGACTAAAAGCCTCAGATACTCTCTGTGCATTTATGGAGCCCCTACTACAAAAGAGGCTTTGATCCTCTGATCCAAGTGAGACTCTGATCTTGCTCGGGGCTCATAGGTGCAAATGCTGGAGAAATAATAACAGATGGAATATCACAGTGATATATTAGTTACCATATAGAACCATATCAAGCTAATACGGGAATATTTCTGGGCAAAGATCTCATAAATAAACCAAATGCGAATGCATAAATAAGTAGAATCCAAACACACAGGACCATTATAAGGGCAGATGTGTGAAACTTTTTTTTGTCTGTATGTTAAGCAGTCCTTGACATCTCTTTTAAAATTTATATATTTGCACTGGCAAAAGAACAATCCTTTCTACCTAAACTACAGAGAGAAACCAAAAACATGCTGGATATTTTTACCATTCAGATCTATTTTGTCTTTCTTTTCAAGTATAATTAAATTCCTTCCCATGCTTACCTGCCCATTACATTTCTGAGGAACTATGGACTGGGGTCTGAGGAAGGTATTTGAAATCATAGGCATGCACAGAAGGTAAAAAACCAAAACCAAGTAATGCCTTCCTGGAAGGAGGCATTAAAAAAATCTTACTGGAAAAAAAAAATATAAGATCAGGCAAATCTTGATGCCTACAGATATACTGGGCTTTCTAATGCTTGTCTATTTTTTCTCACTATCTTTTTCATATCAGATCTAGGGATGTTATTGTAAAGGTCGGTTGGAGAAGCAGAAGCATGTAGTGCCCACCACAGAAGTAGCATGGACTGACCAGAAGCTGTTGGTTTCTGTGCCAAAGAGGCACAGGGTAAGAGATGAGGCCAGAAGGCCTACAGCAAAAGTACCAGTATAAAGGATCCAACTCACTTCAAGTAACACAGAATCATAGAAAGGTCTAGGTTGGAAGGCACCTTTGAGATCATCTAGTCCAACCATCAACCTAACTGATAAAAAACAAAAAGAAAACCATACAACCCCCCCCCC
>JAHREE010000413.1:292060-324955 GCA_033628505.1 Tringa tobata | reverse complement strand
AACCTCATGAGGTTCTTCCTTGCCCAGCTCTCCAGCCTGTCCAGGTCTCACTGGATGGCAGCACGGCCCTCTGGGGTGTCAGCCACCCCTCCCAGTTTGGTATCATCAGCAAACTTGCTGAGGATACACTCTGTCCCCTTGTCCAAGTCACTGATGAATATGTTAAACAGGACTGGACCAAGTATTGACCCCTGGGTGACACCACTGGTTACAGGTCTCCAGCTTGAACCTGCTCCATTAATCATTACCCTTTGGGTCCTGTCACACAGCCAGTTCTCAGTGCACCTCACTGTCCCCTCATCCAGCCCACACTTCCTTAGTTTCCTAAGGATGCTCCGTTCTTACACAGTGGAAGCAGGAGAAGGCAGACTAACGAAAGCCATTTTCTTGAGCGTTAAGCCCATCATTTTGCTGACTGCCTCGTACACCGAGCTTGCCAATCCTGTGCTTAAAAGCCTGCCTGTGCTGTAAGCCATTCATCTGCAGTTCATGTTCAGTATATGATCCCATCACATGTAGTTCTTGCTTCCAGTGCTTCTCATAACTTTGAAAAGAATTTGGTTTTACTGATATAGGAAAGGTCACTACTTTATATCCTTACTTTGTCATCGGTGGCAGGCATACAGAATATCTCTTTTGGAGATAAACAAATGGTTCAACTACCATTTATATCCGTAAAACTCTCACAAGTTTTTCCAGACAGGAGGATGGGACAATGAGGGGGCAGAGGAAGGGGCTGAGTCGTCCCCTCAAACGAGTCTCCAAAAAGCTGGTCACCAGCTACACCTTGGGTGCCCAAGACAATATCATTTAGTAAATGTCACTCAACCTCAAATGCCTGGAAACTTGCAATAGCCACAGTTCATTTATACTTGTAGCTGGAATTAAGTAACAGCTGGCACACCGAGAGGACAGCAGTTAGTATGGGAGGCCAATCCTCGCTACCCAATCCAGCCAGATGAAACGTAAATTCAATTGATTTCTTCTCCCCCAAAATCACTTGCTCTGGAAGTCAGCTCTCAGAAGACTTTACTGATGCAATTTGTTGGCGCTCTGGGGGGAGCAAATATGCTTCTGCTGCTTGTCACTACTACTGATTTTTTTTTTCCTCAATGATAAAGTGCTGTCCTCTAACTTGGGCGAGTTCTAACTCTTCCTCAGTTACAAGACTATAGAAAAAAACCAAATTCTTTAAGAGCTGGCATCTTATTCCAGATCATCTTGTCCACTTCTCCACTTATTTCTACATGTGAAGTGACCAACACTCACTCCTACTCAGCTAGAGCCACGTAGACATGCATACAGATTGGAAACAGCAAGAATAGTAAGGAAATGAGAGGAGGAATTAAGTGAAAGCAGTTGAAGCAGTAAGATTGTTTTTGATTTGGAAGATGATGATAAAGTTTTGGTAAAGCTCATGAAGCTAGGAAGGAATGGAGGGGTGGGAAAGTCAATTATCCTGAGCTGTGGGAAAGGAAGTATGTTTTGGCAGATGGCAGGGGACAATGTGACGAGCTGCAGAGGGAGAGAGAGAGGGGGATTATTTTAGTCTGCTAGGCAAGATCTTGGCATGGACACAGAGTTTAACAGTGGATGAGAAGGAGGCCAGAGGATGCATTTATCTTCAGTTTTGAGACTGTTCCTGTAGAGACATCAACCTGTTCCAGTCTAATGCCTTTTCCTGCAATTTAGTTCTTCAGTACCTAAGGGAAGCACAGCCACCTACTCCCCTAGTTGCCAGGGTCTGTAATTCCCCACAACTCCTTTCCAGTATGCACTAAGTTGTTGCTGTCTGTACCTCTGAACACAATTCTGGGCAAGAAATATTCCAAAAAGAGCTTGGACTCCAACAGCGCAGTATGGATGGTAACAACAGGTGCTTATCTGGACCTGCAGTCCAAGGTAGGACTCATATGTACTTCTACTGAATGGATTTGCCTGACCAGAGTTTCTGTATTAAGTTCTCAGCAAGTATACGTGAAATTGCTGAGAACCAGGACATAAATGGATCCACAGTTCCCCAAGTGTCTGAGCATGCAACTCAGCAATAGCACAGGAGGCAAAACTTAAGACACAGAGTGTTACTAGAGAAGTTAGATGCAGAGCCCTGAAGTTCAGCGAAGAAGTTGGAGAGAGATAAGACTTTCCATGGGACATCAAACTTTCATTATGAGTTACCGATTTATAACATGTCATGCTCCAAGGCATCGAATGAAGGCTCTTCTAATGCAGTGTAGATGGTGGAAGAGGGAAAAAAATCTAGCCATGCTTCTTGGGACCACGGACTTTCTCATGAAACTTTTCATTACCTCTTGCTTGAAGGCAGCTTGTCAAAACCCCACGCAAATAAATTCTGGGAGCTGTAATTAGACCTTCCCTGATTAATCTAATCTAATCTAATCTAATCTAATCTAATCTAATCTAATCTAATCTAATCTAATATCAATGTGAAGGCTCTCTCAATAGAAGTCATTATAAACAAGGCTCAATCAAGTACGTAAATTGCTTATGGCTTTTGAAACAAATCTGAGAGCTGCCTCTCACTCTGTTCAAAAACTGCAGTTTGTGAACACGTGGAAACAAAGATCAGAAGAATACTTCAGTGTCGTTACAGGCAGTTGAGCAAGGCAGAAAAACAGAAAATGAAACTAAATCAACAGGGGAGCCGATGCCACACAGGCTGTGTTCTGTGCAGCCCGCAAGCCTCCTCGCTCACACACACCGAAAAAGCCAGTTACACCGAGCCACAGCAGGGCGTTAAAAAACATCAAGCATATCAGCAACACTGCTAATTCTGAAGGAGATACAGCCCAGCTCATTCTTTCCTAACTAATGGAAAGGAAGTCTGAGAAATCATCACCTCTTCTCTAGCGCGCTTTGGCCAATTCTTAGGTGCATGCACCCAGCCCTGTTGCTGCCAGCAGGCATTCACAACGGGACTTTGGACCTCCATCACCCTTCCCTCAGAAAGAGGAAAACATCTGAATGCTGGGCACTGAGTCAGAAATTAATAGCAAAATACTCATCTCTCATATTTCCAAGCTGGATTTTTATAGGTATGTCCTATATCTATAGCATGTATATATTAGAGCCTCTCTCTACTGCTTTAACACACCACACTAGTGATATATTGAGGAGCTGCAGAGTTTATCTCAGCTCCATAACAAGACTGGTAAATACAATCCCCATCGATTTTGTGATACAGCTAAAAAACAGGAGAAGCCTGTCCAGGTTTCACAGCAGACATCAGAACTCCTCCACCTTTGCGCGCACAGACTAGGAGACATGCTAGGTCATGTCCCTGCTCTCTTCTGTTCCGCACATCCAAGTTCTCCTTCCATGGAAATGAAAGGTAGGAGATGCAGTGTGTATGGGACCCATTATAACACCGTGCTGCTCCTTGGTCCAACACCACAGACACAGCCCAAGTTATTTGTCTAAGGTGAAACAGCAAATCTGAAGCCAACCAGAGACCCAACCCCAGATCAGCTACTGCTTTCAGCACCAAACAGAATGCTATGGGGTTGGAAGGGACCTCTGGAGATCATCCAAGTCCAACCCCCCTGCCAAAGCAGGGCCATCCAGAGCAGGTCCCACAGGAACGTGTCCAGGAGGGTTTGGAATGTCTCCAGTGAAGGAGACTCCACCACCTCCCTGGGCAGCCTCTGCCAGGGCTCTGCCACCCTCACAGCAAACAAGTTCCTCCTCATATTTAGCTGGAACTTCTTCTAGTCAAGTTTGTGCCCATTTCCTCTTGTCCTGTCCCTGGGCACCACTGAAAAAAGACCAGCCCCATCCTCCTGACACCCTCCCTTGAAGTATTTCTAAGCATTGATCAGATCCCCCCTCAGCCTTCTCTTCTGCAGACTAAAAAGACCCAAGTCCCTCAGCCTCTCCTCATCAGGGAGATGCTCCAGGCCCCTCATCGCCTTTGTAGCCCTCTGCTGTCCCCTCTCCAGCAGTTCCCTGTCCTTCTTTAACCAGGGAGCCCAGATCTGGTGACAGCCCATCCTCTGGGACAGCCACACAAGTTTGAAGCAGAGATCCACTCGACTTTGCCCAGTTTGCATTTCTGACTCAATGACCAGCATTCAGATGTTTTCCTCTTTCTGAGGGAAGGCTGATGGAGGTCCAAATGCACATTAATAGCTAAGCAGGGCTTAGATGGATTTTTTTTTTAATGCAGTGACTCTTTCTTATTACAGGCCTTCCGCACTATTAACACAGCAGCACACAGTGCAGCTTTGAGTGCAGAGGTCCTCAACACATTTTCTTGTCACAGCTAAAGATACAATGGCCACCACTGGTTTGAAATTGCATATGTTGAAAAGCAAACTGTTATGAAAATATTCAAGTAGGAACAGCAGAACTTCTTCTTTTTTTTTTCCCCAATCATCTTGCACTTCTTCCCCTTTCTTTATGAAAGCATGAAAGAAGGAGACTATCACAGGAGCTCCCTCTGTATTATTGCGAGTTTAAGAACACAAACCAAAATACTTGGTACCATATTAATTCAAATACATTGGTTATGCTGATTCAACCACATCTTTTAACCAGTAATATCCAGTCATAAAAACTTATTCATAAACATGAGGGTAAACCTTCCTATTAGAAACCTACAAGGACTTCTACAATTCTTTCAGCTTCTCCTAGTTGGTGTACATTTAGTTTCTCACCTTTATATCGTGTTAAAATAGTTTGGTTGATGTTTTCCTTATATTATCTTTGCTTACAATGCAGGAACTGGAAAAGAGTTTAGCTAACGTGCTGCTAAATAAAAGCTGACCTGCAATTCAACTAGGCTGCATAATTCTCTTAATTTTTTTAAGCATATATTTAACAAGATGAACAGATGTTGTCTTAACTCCCCTTCCCCACAGACACATCTATTAAAAAAAATAAAAATATTCAGGGTGACTTTTCAAAGCATCTGAAACTACCTTGTAGGCACATTTTATGCTCTTCTACAACCCCTGTGAAGTTTTGAACTACGTATGCTCATTTTCCCAGTCCTTACCTTCCTGCATGGAAATCGGCAGGTTTGGAAGTAATTGTGAGGATCATCTCTGCCCTGGAGTTGTTGCTAGAAGATCTGGTTCATAATATGCATTCAAAGGACTCCTGACTCAGGTGTGCCGCGCAGTCCTGAATTGCTTTCAGGACTGATGCTTTCAGTATCCACGTATTCAGATCATCTTCAGCAGCATAACGAACCTAGATATTAAATCCAAAACACTAACATTAATGGCTATAGGGTTTCTAACCTTAGATGACATGACATGGAACATTTCTCAGCATTACACAGTCACAAGGCAGGCTTCAGTGGAGCCAAGATACAGAAGAGGTTGCTGACAAGGCAACCCTGTACAAACCATGGTGCTACATTTTTAGACTAGAACTCTGCATATCTTTTAGGTCCCTCCAGGTACCTGGGGGTCCCTGGTGGACAACAAGCTCAACACGAGTAAACAGTGTGCTCCGGTGGCAAAAGTAAGCCAACAGGATGCTGGGGTGCATCAACAAGGGCAGAGAAAAAGAAGTCATTATCCCACTCTACTCAGTGCTTGCCAACACACCTGGAATGCTGTGTTCAGTTTTGGTCCCCGCTATGCAAAAAAGATGTGGGCAGGCTGGAAAGGGTCCAGAGAAGGGCCACCAAGGTGTTCAAAGGACTGGAAGGCCTGCCATATGAGGAAAGGCTGAGAGAACTGGCTCTGTTCAGTCTTGACAAAAGAAGACTTAGGTGAGACCTTGTGACCATGTTCAGGTATTTAAAGGGTGGCTACAAAGAAGATGGAGACTCACTTTTTACAAGGAGTCACACGGAAAAGCTAAGTGGTAACTTACTCCTGGGAGACTCCAGTTTCTCACAATGAGAACAATCAGCCCTTGGAATAATCTCCCCGGGAAAGTGGTAGATTCCCCAACATTGGACACTTTTAAGATTCAGCTGGACAGGGTGCTGGGCCATCTTGTCTAGACCATGCTTTTGCCAAGAAAGGTTGGACCAGATGGTCCTTGAGGTCCCTTCCAACCTGGTATTCTATGATTCTATGATCTTTTAGGTCCCCATAAGGCAGACTGTGGGGAGATTTTAAGTTTATCCGGGCATGATTCAGTTGCCTAAAGGATGACAGCTAGCATCATTTAAGATAGTAAAGATGTCCACACTAGGCTGGCAGACAAGACATAGTAACGATTGGAGAACATTGTCCTTTGAGTAACAGCTGGAGCCAGCAGGACACCCTATGCATCTTTTGGGGAGAGGCAAGCTCTTAAGCTTCTGGTACCAGAAATTTTAATTTGCTTTTGTGGCTACACTGTGCCACGCATCATTCTGAGTCCCTTACATCCTCACCACCCATTGCAAAAGAAAGGTTGGAGGGGAATGTCTCTAGGAAGGGAGAATACCAGATGGTACCTGTGCCAAATGAGGCATTTAATAGCGCATTGTGGCATCCTATTGCTACTAGAGTCTCAAGCACTGTAAGAATCTCATTGCCAATGGCAAAGTCATTGGGAAGAGCTGCCCGTGACAGTCTGCCTTTTGGCAATGTCCAAACAGGAACCTTGGCCGCGGCGCCGACGGTGGTGGTAAGAGGCAGCCAGGACATGGCCAGCCTTTGATACCGCATCAGTCACCAGGCAAGATGTGCAGTGCTAAATCCAAGGCTTGCATTTGAGTTTAAAGATTCACATGTGTTCTATAACAAAGGGAAACAGCAGCAACCTAAGATCTCTCAAGAAGTATAGAAAATACGTCAAAAAAAAAAAAAGAAGCGACGGATTGCATTCTTATAAACCAACAAAGAAACTCCTCAACGGAAGGAGAGAACCAGCTTGGGTTTTGCAGATTCCTTAATGGAGTGGCAGGTCACGCTCTGCCATGCCCAGAGCGCTGCAGAGAAAACAACAGTTGCCTTAAAGTTTGACCTGTGACCACGCGGGGGAAAATATCAGCAGAAATGCTGCACTCCTGTTTAATGCCAGGAATAGCAGAGGTGACCAGCTTGTATCAGCTGGAGTTGCTGCAGTAGGTTTCCCAGTGAAACAACTTCTCTCCCCCCACCCTTTAAACAGTTCCTGTCCCGTGAGTATGATTATTAGATACCATGCTACTACAAATAACAAAACGGCACTGCGCGTAACACGGGAAGTCAGAGAAAACTGGATAAATGGAGCTTTTCAAAGCTAAAGAAAGAAATACTAATGAAAAACAAAGCCTGAAGCAAACCGGCGCCGCAACTGAAAAAATACCGTTAGTGTCCTTACCTGAAAACTTTTAGCAAATTAGTTACACGCACTGATTTATTCAAACGTAAACCAACTGCGCCTATCTGGATCAAAGCTGATCAGAAGTTTTTCACTTAGGCCAGTTCCATGAAAAAATTGTACTTTTGTCAAAAGCAAAGCATTTGATAAGCGTACAGATCGTGACAAAAACCAACGCTATGAGAATATCCAGTTTTTAAATCTCAAATGTAGTTTCAGCTTTTTTTTTTTCTTGTTTGTTTGTGTATTTCTCATCTCATCGTTTTGTCTCTGGCTTGCTTGATTTCTCCCGTGGATGTAACTGCAAGAGCTGCTTGCATCCCCTGCTAGGTATGCTGTTTTGCCTACACTTGCTGAAAACGTTAGTGTGTGTGGTTTTGTTCTGTAAATAAGAACCAGACAATGGTTTTCAGCTGTATCCGCTGGCTTTCCCCACCCCACGGTCCCACCATTCCCACCCCACCGTTAACACCCTCTAGAAATGCAGCAGTTTGCCAGGACTAACACATCTCCCATCTCCAACAACGTTACACATGTCATAGTGATGCCACTGTCAACAGAGCCCTAGTAATGCCCTTAAGGAATTAATAGCTCCGTATTGGTCTTTGCAGGGCATTTAGCAAGAAGCTGTGTCTCAAGGCTCAAGATAACAATCACTTCACCTGCCTTTCAGGATCTGAAAAAATACTTCACCTGTTCACACACCCTGCCTGCCCTGCAAAACACAAAGAACTGATGCTTCCATGAAGAACAGATGATGCTGCACCTACATCGCCTTGGGAGTGTGCCCCGGGGTACGGCCTATAGCCAGGGTCTCACCAAGGACATAGGATGAGGGGTTGCAGAGCACTTCTCAACTCCTAATCACTCCATGCAGCCAGCTCTCTTCCTCTTTGCCACTGAGGTGTGCAATGAAGAATTCCAGTTTTGGGCACCTCAACACAAGAGAGATCTGGAGGTGCTGGAGCGGGTACAGAGGAGGGCAACAAAACTGGTGAAGGGCCTGGAGAAGACATCTTATGAAGAGCGATTGAAGGAGCTGGGACTGTTTAGTTGGAGGAAGAGGAGGCTGAGGGAAGACCTCATCACTCTCTACAACTACTCGAAAGGCCATTATAGAGAGGTTGGTGCTGGTCTCTTCTCCCAGGTCATTAGCCACAGAACAAGAGGGAATGGCTTCAAGCTGCAACAGGGTAGGTTTAGAGTGGACATTAGGAAAGAATTCTTCACAGTAAGAGTGGTCAGAGACTGGAATAGGCTGCCCAGGGAGGGGGTTGAGTCACCATCCCTGAATGTGTTTAAGAGTCCTTTAGATGTGGTGTTGGGGGAGATGGCATAGGGGAGAACTTTGTAGAGTGGGGTTGGTGGTTGGACTCGATGATCCCAAGGGTCTTTTCCAACCTGAACGATTCTGTGATTTTATGAAGGGGTGGTTGCTTTGCACAATCCATCCCACTGTGGGATCAAGATGTGGCAAGGACTCACCTGGGCTTGGGAACGCAGCGGCAGTCAGCTCAGGTTGGATATAGCCTACGCAATGACTGCGGCAAAGTCGTATCTACATCTAGTATTTGCATGAAGGAGCAGAATTAAGATTATGTAAGTTATCTTAATGATGCTTTTCCTTCTTGCATGTTTGCTTTTGCAGGATTGCTTATAAGCTATGGGAGGAACAGCAAAGCATGAATGATGCACCCATCGGTATGGCCAGTAGAAAAGAAAGGGAGATACGGACTGTCAATAACCGATCCTGAAAACTTTCAGACCAGGTACAATCTCAGTGCAGTGATAAACTTCATGTTCCACCACAAGGGAGCGTGCCAAGAGGCTGCCAAAGATGAGTGTTAAACAGCAAAATTGCAAAGCACTGAATGAATCCATGCCAATGGCCACAAAGTCTACGGCGGCCAAGCTTTTTTCATAGCAAGAGGTGCCAGCTCTACTCTGTAATGTAATCCACTCTATTCAGGCTTTACAGCAAGTTCAGTTTTCACTTCTCCCACTCTATTTCATTTATCACCATGTGACCTCACCCAAACAGAATCCAAAAAACACGTCCAGCATTTTTTTTGGTGTAGTTCTCGTCCCTTGATTTTATTTTTTTTTCTCCTTTCCAGAAATTGCCAGCGTAAGTGAATACTTGCAGTGTTTCTGTTCCATAAACGGTTTCATGCTTAGCAGCAGGCACCAAAATGGTTCAGTTCTTGCTCTGATCCTATGTTTACACTGAGCTGGAGGTAGATTTAAACCGTCTTCCATATTTGGGGTCTACTCAAAGCTGAGTGACCTAAGGGCAATCTACTGATGCTCCGTCTCCTGCATCTGCAGAGAGGCCCTTTCTGAGCCTTCAGCAAGTAGAGAACAACCATAATATTCTCCCCTGCCTGTAGTTCACCAGAACTACTGCAGAAACTCCTGTACACAACCAGTATTTCTGCCCTGTGCCTGCCCAGAGAGCCACAAAGTAGACTTACCGTGACCGAGAGGTCTGGGAAATAGGAATGCAGAGGGGAAGAAATCCCATTGCTTAATGATGGATGCTTAAAAAAAAAAAAAAAGAAAAGAAAAGAAAAAGAAAGAGAGGGGCCACTCGAGGCACCTAAAGCTGTTAATAATGACAAGAAAGAAGGGATTTCTGGTTAATCAACATCAAGGTCAGAGTCTTGTGGAATAAATTTCATATACAGTGAATAACTCACACGGGGTGACGGCATGTTTAGCATCAACTCTTGGCAAAGATTTGTTTGCTTAATGACTTTTCTCTCTTTTTTATTTTTTTTCAGGCCAGCCACCTTTGACTGGAGAGAGCTTGCTAAAAGAGCTAAATGTCACTGAAAATGTGCTGTTAATCCTACTCATCAACAAATGCTAACCACGAAGTGATAATAAAAAAAAGAAAAAAGAAAAGATGTGGCTCCAATCAGGATTATGTTTGGTAAGTGAGGAGACCCCCATGACTGTGTAACAGGCGGCTCTCATACTGTTTCTCCAAATATATGTCACCATCCTTGATTTTGCAAAAGTGCTTTGATGTTCGTTTGCAGACGGATACACTGTACTTTTCCTTTGGCTTGTACAAACAAAGAGAGGCATTTTGGTTTTCTTGGCAAATACTGTCAGATGTTTTATGTGCAGCAATGAAAATTAAGTAAATCTTTGCTATTACAAGTCTTCCTCGCTTGAAACAAGCTTGGCTCAGCTACTGGTGGACGTAAAATAAAAAACATGTAATTTTTTTCTAGATAAAGAAGTTTACAGATGTCCGTAATGTTTTGAAGATCTCAGCATTCACCAGGCTTTAATGATCTCTGTGGAAGCTATTGGGAAGGAAGAGTTGGGGAAATGAGCACATTAAACCGGCCTCGAGCTCTTCCCAGATTCTGAGCTTTTCTGCACACACCCCTCCTAACTCTAAATCATCTCATTCATCAACGTAATTAAGCTGTGAGCAAATATTCTTCCCTCCAGTGAAGTTTGCTGCTTCCCTTTCATGCTGAAGGAGCACGTGAGCCTTCAAAAGCTTGCCTGGTCCTCCAAAAATGCTAGTTCAAATAAAAACAACAAAACCTCACATCTAAGAAAAGTTACTGCTCCCCCATCAGTGCTAACCTCCCTCAGGGTGTGTTTTTTCTACTTTCTCCCAAGGAAAAGCACCTTGCTCTCTCTCTATACATTCATTTTAAGACCAAGCAGTAACATTCTCAGGATGCCTGAAAAAATTCTGACCAACAGTAAGCTTCGCAAAGTTGTGCATTTTGTAAAGCACAGTTCTTGAAGGAAAGAGTAGCTTTTTCAGAGGTAGTACAGTTGTAATTTTTTTATTTATTTCTACTTAAAACAGTAATAGAATAAGCCTGAGGATTACTGCAACACACCAGATTTCCTTTTTCAAAAGTTTTTTTTTTCAACTAATGATTTTGCAGAAGAAAATTGTGTTTCAAAGACTTGTTTTTTGGTGGTTTTTTTTTGCCTATCGGATATTATAAAATAGTATAAATAAGTATACCTAGGTATAGTAGAGATAAACCTATGAATAAGACAGTATAGGTAGGTACAAAAGATCCTTAGCCTTAATCTCTTTTATGTCTGAATATCATTCTGAGTTTTGCTGTACTTTTTTAACACTTATGGGAATAGGAGTGGGTTTTTTGGCCATTTCTGTTTCAGTATTAACCCAGTTCTTTACTCTTGGAATCTGAAGGAAATGACAGTATAACTACATATATATGCTTGTCCAAGTTTTTAGATTTTCATTTTTATCAGGGATGGAGTCATTTTGAGACACCTTTACAGGTCCATGAACATTTTGTTTTACTTTTGGTTTTATAGTAGCTGCCACTTACTGTAGCAGTTAACGACAGTGAAGCAAATACAGCCTTTTTTTTTTTTTTTTTCCAGAGGAGTGTGACAGCTTCTCATGTTCTGTGGTTTTAAAATACTTGGGAGAAACACGTGCGGGGTTTGTGGAACTTACGGAGGATTATCTCTGAGATGAAATAGAAGGCATGAAGCTGCAGGTTGGTCCCACAGGGCTCCCTCTTTCAGAAGGTCTCAGATCTTCCACTTGGTCCACAATTTCACAAGCCTACAAAATAGTTCATGGTTTTATGAGTAGTGCACATGGTTTAACAGACCGTCTTCGCTACAGGTTTCAAGTATTACATCTGATCTCATAAAAGTACGAGAAGGTCCATTTTTTTAACCTCCCTGTTGCTGTTCAAATCAAGCAGGGATTTCAGCTGGATGCTCGTAGGTTTTTGGACCATTTCCCACAGGCATCCAGCATTAATATAACCATAGCTAGCACTATTTTAAATTACTTGTATTTAAGACTCCAGCAACGCAATCTAGAAAGACTACGAACCATAAAATTTAAAGCAACAATAATTCAAATTATTCTGAACACAACAGCTGGGAGTCCAACTTTGATGTCCATCTTCCTACTCTGCAGTCATCTTGCAAGTGGTCCTGTCTCACTGTGCAGGGTTTCACAGCCACGTCCTACTGCAGGCTGCTGACAAATGAAGTGAGATTTGTCAGCATTTGGGACAGTATTAGAGGAATTCTCTCAGGTAAAGGGTCTAACTAATAAAATAATTTATACTTCTCCATCCCCTTCAAAATAATGCTAGTCTGCACTGTTTGCAATAATAAATGCAAAGCTCTTATTTTTTACAGCCTTCAATAAATTATATACATATACAAAGACTTCAGTAAATGAGTTCAGCTACTACTGCAGTCGCATAGGAGAAGAGAAAAAGGAAGGCAGAAAGGATTATTTCTTCTTTTAAGTTCGTAGGAAGTGCTAAGTTAATCAGTGAAGTGGAAGCACTATGAATATCTCTACAGACATACACGATTACCTCAAGATCTGGGTTGAGAATCAGTGGGGTTTGCATTTTTCCTTTCCTACAAACACTTACTCCAAAGTGAAGTAGAATCTCAACTTTGAAGAATTTTTATTTAACGGTTTTAACAAAGATGCTTTTTTTGTTGTTGTTCTTTATAGGTTAGATGTTATCCCTTAGACACATTCATCTTTTCCAAAGGTTAAAATAAACAGTTATTACACACCGGCATTATTAGCCACTCACTTTCATCTGAAATGATGAACAATGAAGAGCAGAAGACCCTGCCAAAGGACTATACACACTCAATTTCAAAAGGAAATTATGTTATTGGCATAATTTCAGTAGTTCTGTACGTTCTGACATTGCTCCTTACAGTTTCATCATTCATAAACCAATTCAAAATTCTTGAAAAATATAATTCACGATCTCACTTATCACCACTGTATCTTCTCATCTTCTCTCACTTACTAAAACTGTATGTATATTTGTACAACCCCCAAACATACTTCTGCCTACGAGCACACACTCATCCATATTGCTTTACATTTAAATATATATTGCTTTTAAATTCATAACATAGATGTGACTGAAAGGATGTCTGGTAACAGCGAAATTAGATTGTGAAGTCAAGTGAGAAAACCAGAAAATACAAAAACTTTTAAATAGCATTTTCTATTCAAGGAAGGCAGAGTTTGATCTTCTCTTTTCCAGTATAAACTCAGAGCAACTCTACTTAAGTTGGTAAAGCACAAGGGGTTTAAAAAATGGACCAGCCAGCACAACGTGCCTCTTCGTCCTAGAAAGCAAGAGTCAACATTTTAAAGCAGAAGTCTCTCTTTTCATTGGCTTTGAGCATTTCTGGGTCTCTTGAATCCAGACAGACTGTCAAGGTTTAATAGTCATGGCTATCATTAAAAACGTGTTTAAAGTAGACTAAATCCTCCTTTCATGGACTTGAGATGTGCTGGGTACTTGTGGTTCATGCAGAAACATGTGGCAGCTCCAAGGTAATCATCATCATCTCACTTCTCTACTCAGGTACCTATTAGAAGGGAAGTTCTCCGCTTTCTGCCGTAATCTCTTGTTCTTCCCCAAAGTTACCAAGTGAAAAAAAAAAGACACGTGGAATCAGGACATCCCATTAGGTGCACTTACAAAGAAATCTCCCAAAGCTGTCAGGTATTTCAAGGGCACGTTTCCTTTCTACAGACATAGCTAGGATCCACAAAATTCTTTCCTGTGTTTCGCGTGTGCAGCCAACCGCTGACCCAAAACATCCAGCTGCATTTTCGGTACGTGTTACAAAGAAATTAAACCGAGGGAAGGATGAAAACTTCCTCTCTGCTCCTCAGAAACATAGTTAAGAACTTGATTTTTATGTCGCAATTCTTTAAGCAGAAGAATTAAATTAAATCCTCTCCACCTCGCAGGAGCACCAAAGCATGAGCTTCTCAGTCAAGTCTGTAGGGAGAGGGTGTGGAGGGTGGGCTTTGCCACCGTGGGCTCTTCAGTGAGAATAAAGTAGATTGTTCTCCCTCTTCATCCCCCGTGCTCTCGTTAGAGCGACTGGAGAGAATTAGGGAGCAAATCACCATTTGATAATAGGGAGGGTATGACAAAGCCAGGTCACACCACAACACAGAGGCAGTAAGCCATCTGCACTCCAGCAAACCATCGCAACATCAAGACTCAAAGGGCTTTGCTCTCCTGCTCTCCCTACCCTTCATATCATTAAATCAAACAGTCACGGAATCATAGAATCATCTAGGTTGGAAGAAACCCTTGGGATCATCGAGTCCAACCATCTACCCTACTCTACAAAGTTCTCCCCTACACCATATCCCTCAGCACCACATCTAATTGTCTCTTAAACACATCCAGGGATGGTGACTCAACCACTTCCCTGGGCAGCCTATTCCAATGCCCGACCACTCTTGTTGTGAAGAATTCTTTCCTAATGTTTAGTCTAAACCTACCCTGTTGGAGCTTGAAGCCATTCCCTCTCGTTCTGTCATTAATTACCTGGGAGAAGAGACCAGCACCAATCTCTCTACAGTGTCCTTTCAAGTAGCTGTAGAGAGTGATGAGGTCTCCCCTCAGCCTCCTCTTCCTCATACTAAACAGTCCCAGTCCTGTAAGGTATTTAGGACTTGCTTGCCAGATTGCAAAGGTAGATGTTGCTTTTGGCTCTCCCAACAGAGCTGAGCGCTGAAGTGAAGCCAAGACCTGTAATCATTTGCCTTGGCTGAAACAAAAATAAACCTATCTTGTACAATATGCACTTCTGAGGTAATTGCTGCCATTAGATCACAGCCTGGAAATGAATTTTAAACCATGCAAAGAGACTGAATACAAAAACCCCCTATGTTAAAATCATGTTAAAAGTCTGATTATAACATGCCAAAGCAAGAAGTGCTCAACTGAAAGCAGGAACTTTAACTTCAGCCCATCTCGTCAGACCCCACCACTGCAACCCACATGGTGAAGTTAAACTGCCTCTTGGTAGGGGATGACCCACAGGTCCAGCAGAAAAGGGTCAGCTCCCCCATTTGAGATAACATTACCTCTAGAAAAATAGGCATCGTGTTCCTTTAGCACTGTTTAAAGTCTACGTTGCATCTACCACGTGTTCCCCCCGGCGCATTCTTCAATTTCTGTATCTACCTGCCCATCTCCACTGCCACCCATGCACTTATCACCCAGCCAAATCTCATCCCATCCAGTCAACTCCCCCCAGACCTGAACAGCCCAAAGAAGGAGACCTTCATTTCTTTGTAAGGACTGAGTGGGCGAGTAGATGCCAAGCTCTCCATCAGCTTGGTAGTCCAGCAGAGAAGCTTTCCTGTACGGTCATCAAGCAGACAGCAGCCATCTCGCTCTCCCCCCAACCAACAAAGACTGCTGGGCCACAAGGCGTGGAATATCCTCGGGAGTTGATAAGATCTCTAGGGTCTGACTGCCCCCAGGAGGAAGCACTTCTTCCACCAGGACTTCCCTGCGAGCCCTCTGCTGACCACATTAGGACCACAAATTTCCCACCAGTCCACTGCCAGGATCACGTATTGCCCTGGCTCTTCAAGTCATGCTTTTCACAGAATCACAGAATGATATGTGGTTGGAAGGACCTCTGGAGATCATCTAGTCCAACCCCCTGCCAAAGCAGGGCCACCCACAGCAGGTCCCACAGGAACGTGTCCAGGCGGGTTTGGAATGTCTCCAGAGAAGGAGACTCCACCACCTCCCTGGGCAGCCTCTGCCAGGGCTCTGCCACCCTCACAGCAAACAAGTTCCTCCTCAGGTTTAGGTGGAACTTCTTACATTCAAGTTTGTGCCCATTTCCTCTTGTCCTGCCCTCAGATTTAGGAATTACTGCACCGTTCTACCCTTTAAAGGCAATAAGCAACCAAAAAAACCAACCCCGCTCTAGGGGGACGCCTGCAAGGCACCGCGGAGGGAAAGGGATTTATGCTCAAGACTTGGCTGCCATAAACACCCTGCGTGGCCACACCGGTGAGGCTGGGACACCGTTAGCCCTGTCTGCCTTTTCCCTGACCTTGCTGTTACTTTCGGAGCCATCGGAGGCTGCTCCTCACAGTGGTTTCAAGGTCCTTTGTTAGACTTGCTGCCATTGACCCAGTGACAATGACACGACGTCTTTAACTTCTGATTCAGAAAACAGTCATTCAAATAAAGGATACACTGACAGCCCATTAACTACAGCAAAGATTGTTGTTGCTGCTACAGTTTCAGAGAGACCTATTTAAAAATAGATTAGGGTCTTGGAAACCACTCAGCTTATTCTGCCTTTTCCCCCCCTCTCTTCCCCGCAAGACAAGTTACCAAACCAAACTTGGCATTTGCTTCCTCCCTGATCTAGTTACAACTTCATTATAGCAATATTGGCCAGCAGCAAGTAACTTATTAAATAAATGCCATTTAAAGTGCTTCTACCTGGATAGTTGATTTCAGATAACAGAGAGATAGAGAGAAGGGAGGGTCTGGCCCAGCTCTGCCCACTTTCTGCCTTCCCGTGTGGCAGCAGTGTCGGGCAGGCCGTTCCAGCTAGCCAGGCATGGGTGAGCAGCATCTCCCAGTGCTTCAACAAGAGAAGAACTGATACAGCCCTTCCAAGGCCACATCAACTCTTTACAACAATCACACACACACAAAAAAAATCTTATCACAGAATCGTTCAGGTTGGAAAAGACCCTTGGGATCATCGAGTCCAACCATCAACCCCACTCTACAAAGTTCTCCCCTACACCATCTCCCCCAACACCACGTCTAATTCTGTCTTCATTCTAATTACACAAACTTGGTCCTGTGCACTTTGACAGATGTTGTTTTGTAAAAGATTTATGTTTTTTAAACTTTCTCCACAAAACCAGCTTTCAACCCCTAAAACTATTTTAAGATAGGTTTTCCCCCCACACAAAGTTGACAGCAGCATCCAGGGAGTCATCCTGCCTGTAGAAGGAAGAGGGCAAGAGGCTCAGCAGAGACAGTTTGACACTTACGGTGTGTCACAAGAAGGGTGGTGGTGCTAGCTTATTGCCAAGGAGCATAGATTATGTTTTTTTACTCACTGGAAGAAGAAAACAACCTTCTGAAATAAACGTTCCACCACAGGTGCTTAAAACAAACAAGAGTAGCTATAGCCATGATACCACTACAGGCTTCTGGGGATGGCTTGCTCTTGATATCACCTCTTGATGTGGCTCCAACAGCGTTTAAAGAATAGCTAAACATCTAATGAACATACCAAAGAGTGACTAGGACCTTCATTTTTGTCCACAAAACACCAGGAGAATCAGTACCTGCTATGATGAACGTTAACTGCACATATCACCACCGCCACCTTGCCCCCAGCCCTCCTATGGGAAGCCACCTCCAGCAGAACTGTTGAAGGCACACAAGGTTTGTAGAAAGCAGCTGACTTTCCAGTTATTTCAACGAGGTGAGCAGAAAGAACTCAGCTAGACAGGACTGGGCTTTTGTTTGTTTGGGGTTTTTTTGTTGTTTAAATTCTTTTTAAACTTTGAGAAGCAGATACGCTTTCCAAAGGGATTTGATAGAAAATAGTAGTGGGACCAAGAATATTGACTCAATGTAAGTGTATGCATATATATATATTAAAAAAATATATACACATTTATGTTTACCATTTATTCGGTGTCGTTTGCAATGAGCAGATATTTAAACCCTGACACAGTAGAACAAAATGAGATGAAGGCTCAAAGTTCATGGCAATTATCTTAAACTACCAAATTGTCCCCACTTCAGGGACAATGGACTTCAGAACATTCACAGGCCAGTTAGCATGCTGCTTATGCCATTTCAGAAGACCCCATCTTGGTTTCTCATGAGTATTTATTTCTCTGCCCAAGATTCTTAAGTCTTAACATACGAGTCACACGAAGGAGAACACTTACAAAGTTTATCAAATCCGTGATCCACCATCAGCCCTCCTCCTTTTCTTTCCTACAGAATTTCAAAAGTACAATAAAAACTTCAGGGTTTTTATATTTTAGAAGGATCATTTGAGGTAGTCTTGTATAAACTTTGATGTATGCCTCCTTCAGTGATGTAATATACTGAATGCCTATTTCCTGACTCAGGAATTTTGCAAAGATCACTATTACTGCAAGAATGTTTACTTTCCATCTAACCTCACTTAAACCACGTACAGTGAGATTTTCACCCTACAAAGAGAAATTGTTAAACAACCTTTTCCACAGGCCCATAATCAACCCTTTAAATCAAACCTGAATAACAGACTTTCATTTATCAATCGATCCACTGTTTTGGGGGGTTATTTTTTTTTCCCTTCACTTCTTTGGGTGCAGCAGATAAAAGACCCAGTTGTGCTATCATAGCCCATTGCTTTGTAATCAAACTCTGCATGAGAGAAACATTCTCTGTTTTTGTGACGGGGAGAGAGGGAACAGAGAGAGGGAGAGTTAAGCTTTTTTTTCCCCCCCCTTCGTTTTTCCTCCCTGGCTTAAGCTTTGTTGTTGTCATTTTGAGGCTTTGGGAGGAGGGTAACCGTGGTGGTTGCTGTTCCTATAAAACCTTTGAAAGCCATTGTGTAGGCAGGTCAAAGAGAAACCAAATTAAAAACTAACAACTTTTGAATTTCAGCAGCCAAAGTTAATGTTGACTAAGAACCAAAAAAAGAAGGGGGAGGAGGTAGAAAAAAAAAAAAAAAGTGGCCCTATGGAAAGTGAGGGCCAGCTGAGAGATCTAGAAGACGGCAGGCTCTGAAGGGGCAAAGCTGCTCCTTTTGATGTGGGAGGTCTGCAAGTAACCTACTGGGACACTCCCTGGGCTATCTCATTAACCATGTCACCAAAGCCCCCCAAGGTCCAGAGAATCATAACATTATCTCTGACATTACCACACAGATACAAGGTTCCTCAGGCAGTCTATAAACATGCCTGTACTAACCAATTCATCGTGGCTTGACACCCCTGCAAGGGCTGGATGCCCTTTAGTGAGCCACATGAATTGCCCCAGTCATTCATCAAAGTTTCTCAGAGTGCATTTCACACAGCATTAAATTTAATTAAAGCAACATTGACTGCATTGTAATCCTCTGGAGGCTCTTTGTCAGAAGGAGCTGGAACACTTTCTACTTAAATATCTATTGTTTAGGTGGGTTTTTTTTTTTTCCCCTTCCGTTGTCTGAACCCAAATGATTTGCTGCCTCTCCCTGTTTTTTTTAGTTAAAAAAATCCTACGTCATGAAAAAGTTCTGCCATGCAAAAAGGAATCCCAGCCTGATAAACAGTTCAGCTCCTACGTGTTTGCCTGCAGATGCTGGAGAATATAGAAGATTGCTTTGAAAGTAACCAACATGTGAAAAACCAACCCTCAACACACACAAAAGAAGATTAGTATCGAATAGTGTGGTAATAGGTAACTATTTGTCAGCACACACCCCTGCGTGTGTCTTCTTGCTTTGGAGCATCATCCACGATCACTCCCCACTGGTGCTGTAATGAATCGTGGCTCCTAGATCACCACCAAAAGACAACCTTGGTTTCCATCCTGCTAGTTGCCTCTGGGTCCTCTCTGCCAGCCATTAGTAGTATAATTAGTAGGCTGTCCAGGGAGGGGGTTGAGTCACCATCCCTGGATGTGTTTAAGAGACAATTAGATGTGGTGCTGAGGGATATGGTGTAGGGGAGGACTTTGTAGAGTAGGGTAGATGGTTGGACTCGATGATCCCAAGGGTCTCTTCCAACCTAGATGATTCTATGATTCTAAAAGCCCTACTCTTCTCTCTGAGGGTTGATATTTGCCTGGGAGAAGGCACAGAAAACAGGCCACACAATTCTCAGAAAAATAAAGAGGATTCCAACGCTGCATTGCAGTGAAAACTGTGATGGAAACACTGCTTTGCACAAGTGAGGAGAGATGTTGTGCCTACTTTTCCTCCTCTTGATTAGGAGCGGTTTTGGAGAGCCATTTCTCTGTATGGAGTAGGCAGAATGGGATCACATACCTTTCATGAGCTACAAAGGTGAAAATGTCCTTCGCTGTTGCAGAAAGTGAACTGCAGAATAGAGTACAAAAATCTACCTTTTAACAGAGTGCTTCATAGATAAGGACTGCAATAATATTTGGTGGTCCAACCACTAACTTTTCTACTCTACTGTCTCCTCCCGTGTACATAACTTAGTTTGCTTCTGTTGTGGTGGTGGTGCTTTGGTTTTCCTGTTACCGAATCATTTTAGATCATTTTGGATTGTCTTCAGACAAAGACAACTTCTCAATCTATACGCTATGGAGATGCTGGAAGTAGCATCTTCCTTGCTTTACTCCTACATACAATCCTTCTGAGAAGTCAACCTTGTTAATACTACTCCAGCGTTCCGGGAGTTTCAGTTCGTTCTTTTGTGGTTTTAATGAGGAGAGTAGAATAAAAAGCGCTCACATTGCCATCAGTCACAGTTATCAGTGGAGGATAAATTAAAAAAAAAAAAAAAGTATAGTTTTGTATTTCTCCAAAGAAAAGCCACTAAGCAATTCTGCCCAGAAAGGGACCTGCTTAGGCCTTGAGGTTTCAAAGGACCTGACAGGGAGGTCTCGGGAGAAATTTTGTGTCATGCTCGGCCAAGATCAATGTTATTGTTTATGTCAGAGAAGTATTTATTTCCAGTTCTCAGTACTTCTCATGGCTCCTCATGTGAGATCCTCTGCTGCCATGTCGTCATGGAAAAGGTTCCATAAAATAACAGGAGGTGCTGAAGAATCAGATACTTTTCTTCACGGGATGCACCCATCTACACCAGAGACGCATGGAGTATGGTCTACCACCATGCCTGCCATCTCCAAACGAGCTTCTTCTTGCATGCCAAGATGTAAGAGAAGACCCAAAAAGAGATTAAAGCATTGCACAGGCCCCAGGGCACACCCCTCACCTAGGTAAAAGTCTGTATACAGATAAGTAGGAGTAATATGAATTCAAAATCAAAATTGCTATTTCAAAGCTGTAGGCTGAAAGCTTACGCAAGCCGATGAGAACTGAAGATGTTTTCCAGAAGGCATGGAGAATCCAGCCAGTCAGCAGCTCTGGAAGAAATAGCCTCTGCTCTCTATCCCCCGATAACTCTGCCCTACAGCAAGAAGGAGCGCAGCTCGTGTAGACATAACCAGATTAATTCAACCAACCCAACTTCACCAGAGGCAAACATTACCCTTCCATTCTTCACACAGCCACTCCCTAACCAATAAGAGCACCTTACACATCCATTAGCGTGTTACTAATTACACATACATTAGCGTGTTACTAATTACACATACATTAGTGTGTTACTAATGTTACGCACGCATTAGTGTGTTACTAATACACATACCAGTGTATTAGTAACTAAATCCCCCCCCCGAAAATGTTTTTCAAAGTCAACATTTTCACTTCAGAGAAAGACACGGCTGAAGAAAGAAATAGCTTCTATTTTTATTGCTTTAACATCAATTTTGCCTTGTGCTATTTGAGTGGGACAGAGCTAAATACGGAGCTGAAATAAAGGTGCAAGCCCTCGATGTCTCGCGCACACAGAGGCCATCAGATAGATGTTAACGTTGCACTGGGATTCTGCCATCTGCGGAGTGCCGGATTAATTATGCATGGCACACTGATTTTACTACTGTAATTGCTCACATATTAACCTGCCCCCCCATCACAGCCTCGATGGTAAAACTTGTGCATAACATTATACTTTAGACGACCTCCTGCTGGCTTAGAAAGAAAAACTCTAACTTTATCCTATTCTCCCTTGGTATTTACTTCAGTTTCCCTTTCAAGCTTCTCAAACGCACAATAAGCTTTTGATTATCAGGGTTTTAAGTGCTCCACTGGACACCCAGTGTGTATTTATGAATGGAATTAATAAAGAAGCAATCTGACTCCATCAAGGGAGCATTTGCGGCTACTCTTAAGCGTCACTGAGCAACACAAGTAGAAACTGAAAAGAGCTAGGCGTCTCTGGCATTCCTGCTTTACATTTATTCAGTCACACCCAGTAAAAGCGTTAGAAATGAATGTTTGTCATTTTGGGATCTCTGTACAGTCAATTCATTTACTGAACTGCAAAAATATTAGAGGCTGCATACACAAGCAATCCAAACTATAAAACTACTTGCCTTGCTAAAGGAAGACGGTAATATTACTGCTATTTAGGACAAATCGTTTTGGTTTAGGTTTCCCCCCACACACACATAGATTTTTCAAGTCACATTTTCACCCTTTTTGTTGCAACTGTCAGTGAATTTGCATAGAAATACTTGAAGCCCAGATTGCAGGTTCCTTATCAATGTATCGTGAACTCAAATGACTTGTCCCAAAAAGAGAAATGAAGAAAGGGAAGGTGGGCTAAACCTTGCCTTGACAATATACACCATGTCCTTAACATTAAATATTAAATGCTCATGAACGTTTCCTTTACCATCAATGGGTGTGTATATACACATACCTAAAAGCAAATTAATTTCTTTGCAAGACACCGCCTACTGTCCTGAAAATAGCAGCGTATCCTTTGCAGAGTTAAGTTTTTTGGTGCACCAGAAACCAGGAAAAAAAAATAAAATTAAGATCAAAAGGGAGGTTAGGGTATTTCAGATACGAGGAGGATCAAAGCCTACTTCAAATCTCCCTAAAGAAAAGTGTTGGGAAGAAAGATTTCCCAGGCTAGATGAGGAAGAGCATGGAAGCCTTCCAAGGATTCACCCAGATACTTGCACCATGCTCGTGCCTATGCCCTCTGGGCAGACACGTGTGCTTGGGTGCTGACCATTTTCTAAACTCCTCTCCAATCACCTCCCTGCTTTTTTTTTTTTCCAGGAAAGGTGAAGTTCAAAAGGCTCCTCAGGACCGTGGCGTGCGTCTGGTGTTCAGTACAACCCAGGTGTTTCTTGGGCAGTTCTTGCCCCAGCTACTGCCTTTAAAACAGATTACACGTGAGAAAGAGGAAAGACAGTAAAATATTTTGTTCTAAAAACAAACAGAACCAGTATCACCCCAAAGAGGGGCTTTAGAAAGCAATCATGGCACAATCCTGAAAAACAGGTAAATGTGGAGTCGTACTCTGCCAGGAAAGAGCTTACAGTGGAAGGCAAAGCAGGGGAGGTATGGCAAACCTTTGGTTGTTGCTTCCATGACATCAAACTTCTCCAGGTTTTAGCCAAAAATCCCTTTCTTTATCACTTTGTAGGCAAGGCCACCTCTAAGAGAAGAAATTAACGTTTTTACCTCCGTCAGTGTCAAGGCACCTGCATCCTTGGAGGCACCTAGATCTGGAAATTTAACGTTTCTTCGCATTAATTCCAATGTCACAGCTAAAGAATAATTGTGTCTTGGGAAAGATGCGCCGAAACGTGTTGTGGGACAGACTGATAAAAATGTGCTACATCTTCGATCGATCTACGCAAACCGAGGAGGACGTTCTCCCCCGCAACAACAAGTTGAGGCCTTCCCCTGCTTTTTCCACCCTAGGGAAGCCCCATCCAATTTGCTAAGCTTACCTTGCCTGGAAAAATTAATGCCTGTCTCCAGCCAGTCCACCCTCTGCAGCAAAGCCGTGATAACACCTTAGGGATGCTCTCCCCGACAAACCCCCCGCGCCGTGCAGCCACAGCAACACTGCTACCTCCTGACTCATTGTAAATGCCCAGACTGGGCAAACAGGAAGACTAATAGGTTATTCAGGCAAATCTGGGCCACCACGATGGGAAAGGTGCAAAGGGAAAACATGATGACCGGGGTTCTTTTGAAACAACCTGACAGCTGATAGATGAGCATCCATAAAATGACAAAGGCTCCCTGTGTAAAGCCCCTTGCTACCAACATCTTCTCCCTGGGAAACTAATTACCCTGTACTGTCAGTGAAAATATTATTTTTCCGGTAATTATTTTCCCCCTTTCAATGACAAAGCGACGATGAAAAGTCCTTCCAACCTCTCATTTTCGGCCGTAACTTGAGCTAAATGCAATGTTGTTGGTCTGATTTTTAGCTAATGGGCGAGGAGTATGTTTTTGTGATGCTGATTAACGCAGGCTGTTCGCAGCGTGGTGTACTGAGAAAGGCAGTGGAGACAGCAGGGTTTATCTCCAAGCTGCTGTGGCACGGCGAGAGGAACAAAAGTTGTTGGATGGAAGTTCCTAAAGGCAAAGGGCTAGCTATCAAAATGCATTTTTAACAAAATGCTGGGTGTTGAAGTCTATTTCTTCAAGTGCTGGGTTCAATCCATTTTGATTAAACTTACACTGTGAATTTGTCCTTCAAAAGCAGGGAGGGTCCTAACCCAGCCCTCGAGTTTAGTTAATCTCAACCTTCAGGAGGTTCAAGATCCAAACCCATACCAAAATTTTATGTGCTACTTGATTTTTATATATGATCGGATTTACATGCTGTAAGATTTACAAAGTCGAAAGCTGACTTTGGCTCCAAAAAGCGTTTTTAGGACAAAGGGAATCAAATTAAGGTGGTCGAGTTTTTTGCATTTCAAACGATTCCAGAGTCTGCCATATTATGTAAATCTATGAAAATAAATAATATTAAGCAAATTGCAAAGCTTAAGTCTCAGACCATTTTTACATTCATTAGTGCTATAAGAAAATAAAGTTCTTCCTTCACAGAAGAGTTGATTTGATTACTCAAAACTATCTGCCCACCTCAAGTTTTTAGTGCTGATTGTGAGGTTATCACAAGAAAAATGGGTTAATATAATAATCCAGCATCTAGCCACAGAGACATATGGTCAAAAGTTTCCTGATCTGAACTAACAATCCATTAGACAAAACCAACAAAATAGAGAAATAGGGTGTAAAGGCCTAGAGATTAGCATTTATGCTCAGCTACCACAGGATCAAGAATTTCAATATTGAAGAATTACACAGGCACTGTAACAGATTACCTCAACCTCTGTGTGTGTTATCCAGAGGTAAGAACTCTGCTGTTCTTACCTCTTCAGAAAACCTGCTTTTGCTCCTGGTGAGTAGTCACTGCTGCTTCCTGCACTGGCCAACATCTACCTCTAGCAGTCCCGCAGGGCCAATGAGTAGGTGGGGCAGGCAAACTCAAGTCCTTGACCAACCCTGAGAGAAGGAGCTTCTGGAGAGAAGGAGCATCTTTCACTAGACTTGCTAGAGCCAGTCACTGCGGCCACAAGGATCCAAGGACACATCATGAACTGCATCACTCCAACTAATAACTGATAATCCCTCTCTGAGAACCTTGCTTTGATATGAAGATACACACACGGGGCTGTTTGAAGAGGCATGCTCGTTCACCACCACAATTAAATTACCAGTGTCGGCAAGCAGTTCAGCCTGGTTGGAACAGCCAAGGTCAGAGAGAGCCTTCCGATGAGCGGGTTCAATTCAAAATCTAGTTCTCTCAAACAGCAAGACTGAAGCTTTCGTGTTGTCAGCATAGTGTGACAATTTGGGATCTCCCAATTGCTGCATTTCATAGAATCACAGAATGCTATGGGGTTGGAAGGGACCTCTGGAGATCATTTAGTCCAACTCCCCTGCCAAAGCAGGTCCACCCAGAGCAGGTCCCACAGGAACGTGTCCAGGCAGGTTTGAATGTCTCCAGAGAAGGAGACTCCACCACCTCCCTGGGCAGCCTCTGCCAGGGCTCTGCCACCCTCACAGCAAACAAGTTCCTCCTCATGTTTAGGTGGAACTTCTTACATTCAGGTTTGTGCCCCATTGCCCCCTGTCCTGTCACCAGGCATCACAGAAAAGAGTGTCATCCCAACTTCTTGACACCCACCCTTTAGATATTTGTAAACATTGGTAAGATCCCCTCTTAGTCTTCTCCAGGCTGAACAGACCCACGCCTCTCAGCCTTTCCTCATAAGAGAGGTGCTCCAGTCCCTCTCTAAACTATTACATAAACATAAAACCATTACTTTCTTTTTTCCTCCCCCACTGAGATAGGGAAGAAAAAAATAATTAAAAAAAAGAGGTTCACATATCATATCGTTCATGAAAATGCAATGGGAAATTAAAACGGAGGGATTCATTTACCAGACTGGAAATTTAACAACTGGGCAGTATAGTTCTGTGACAGGTCATGATCTCAAGAAAATCAGCTAATTAACTTACTTGGCAAAGGGCCAAAGAAAATAGCTTTAATCCTTTGGAACTTGATAATCTGATCTCTAATCACAAGGGCAAAATCCGCATGTAGAGTTTCCACGATTCTAGCTACATGGACCATTATCCCAGCACGACGGGAGACTCACAAAAGGCTGATCCACCGCCCAAAGCTAAATGTTTAAATATGCCTTCAGTACACGTCTGGGAGATGGGATCTATTCCAAGAAAAAGTGACCCTCTCTCGGGGAGGAAAAAGAAAAATTAATCTCCAAGCCTTGGCAGAAGTTACACATGTATTTCTGAAAGGTGCCACAGCAAGATTTGGAAACTGTTTGAAACCATTTTGAATACCATCTGTGACCTAGAAGTTGGCCTCTCCAAGTCAGATGGTTCTCAGTAGTCCCTGCACAGTAAATAAAACTGGTTTTTTTTACAATTACAGAAGAACCCAACAAACAGTTAAGAGTGCATTAAGTCCTTAGATTAAAATCTCCATTCTAGACAACAAAAACCATCAGGCTATGTAAATTTTTTCAGATGACACATTAAGTCAACTTCAGTTCTTAAGTTTAACTACCTTGAATGACAAGCCATGGAGTGACCCTTTGAAATGTTCATTTGGTTAAAGTGACTCCATGTAACATACTTTAAATGCCTGGGCTTACTTTTTGTGCTGCTAAGCAATGGCTTACATGCATAAACCTGACAATGCAAACTGAATAGAAGGTTACTCATGAGGGATGGGAGCTTACAATCTGCCATGCAATAGCTGGAAACCTGATGGCAGTCCTGGAGAGGAAGACTTTAAAGCTTATCATTTTCTCACCATCCAGCTCAATTCTGAAGACCTCATTCAGCTTTTGGGTATCTCAACATTCCCCCTTGGGCTCCTAACACTAATTGAAAAGGTATGAGATCAGAACCTCAGGGTTTACGGCTCTTACTGAAGTCCTGTTTCAAAGGTAAGAACACTAAAAAAAAACAATGACAAAATGAATTGGGGATGGTCCTGAAGAAGCTATTTCTATGCTCATTGCTATTGCAAACTCCAGAAAGCAGGCAGTAGAGTTCACAGCATCTATGAATGGGATACTTTGACACTCGGAGCTGCTGTAATCCCCAAAGAGACAGAGATTATATTACAAAGGGCAATGAACTACGGTAGTAATTGCTATTACGAACTCCATGGAGAAGACAGAGTGTATAATGTTGATGAACTGTTGCCCTCTGAAAGTCCTACTCTTAATTCAGATATTATTTAGTAAATGTTAATTATTTCTAAGTGGTAGAAATCTCTTTCTGTGGAAATCATATCATCAGAGCAACTATGTAAGACCTCAACTGGATAGTATCTAGCCTTCCATAAAACACATTTCCATACATTTTAAACACTATTTTTAAAAAATTCAGGGTCAGTTTCCTCTTTCTTTATTTGCCACGCTCCAAGTTTCACATTCTGCTGTTGCTGCAGTAAAAGACATCAGCTTCCCAAAACAGTGAAGGCTAGAGAGTTGCATGGGCGTATCGCTGGCTGTTTGGAGACCCAAGTGGCACCCTGAATACAAGCCCTGGTATGTGGGTAATGAAGGCAACAGTGGTTTTCAAACATAATTTCTTTAATGGAGAAACCAACATTTCATTACCCAGGCAATAAACAGCTTGTTTTATCTTTACTCATTAACAGCACATTCCCCAAAGGTAACTCAGCGTTTGCTCTTCTCTCCCTGCAGCAGCCAGCAGCACACACCTAGGGAAGGTCTAGGGCACATCATCCACCCTGTAAAGTCTTCTCCAACAATCAAATATTGCTGCAGCGTATACATTTTAACTCACAGACCTAAGAACTACCATGAATGGTATGGCATGACATGAACATCAGAAAGGGAGGTAAACACAAGGCGGGACAGGTAGAGTACACCACGACCCTCGGTGATTTAAAAGACTCCTCACATGATTTACAAATACCTGTCTGCATTTGATGCTATGCTATTCATATATACATGTACACACAGACAACGGGGCCAAGAAACTGGATGAGTTTAAAAGCATTTTATATTGTGGATTCCTCCCTGTCCAGCATACTTTTTTTCTTTTTTCTGTTATTGTCCCATTAGTAGTAACACTCCCTTTGTGTAAAAGTCAGACGTGCCTGCCCCATTGTCAGCTCAACAGCACATGGTATAAATTAACTGGAACCCTAAAATCCAACTAGTGTGGCTAAGAGACAATGAAGAAATCTTGTGAGCATCTCATCCTCCAATTAAAGTCCTCGAGCCTGTTTCTGGTACCCAGGTGAAAGCAGTTTTCATCATCAAAACCACACAAACCCCATCATTTCACTGAATTTCATTGAATTTTTAGAGTTGGAAGGGACCATAGAGATCATCTAGTCCAACTCTCCTGCTGAAGCAGGATTGCCCAGAGCTAGAGCATGTTACTCAGGACGGCATCCAGGTGGGTCTTGAAAATCTCCCAAGAAGGGAGATGACCTCCCTGGGCAGCCTCTTCCAGGGTTCTGCCACCCTCACTGTGAAGTAGTTTTTCCTCAGATTTGAGTGGAACCTCCTATGTTCCAATTTATGCCCGTTGCCCCTCGTCCACTCACTGGAAACCGTTGAAAAGAGTCCGGCTCCATCCTCCTTCAACCCACCCTTTAGATACTTATAGGCATTGATAAGGTCTCCCCTCAGCCTTCTCTTCTCCAGGCTAAAGACTCCCAGCTCTCTCAGTCTTTCTTCATCAGGGAGATGCTCCAATCCCTCCATCATCTTCGTTGCCCTTCGCTGGACTCTTTCCAGTAGTTCCCTGTCTCTCTTGAACTGGGGAGCCCAGAACTGGACGCAGTATATTCCAGTTGTGGCCTCCCCAGTGCAGAGCAGAGGGGGAGAATGACCTCCCTCCACCTACTGGCCACGCTCTTCCATACGTAGCCCGGGATCCCATTGGCCCTCCTGGCCACAAGAGCACACTGCTTGCTCATTGTCATTTTGGTGTCTACCAGGAAACCCAGATCTTTCTCTTCAGAACTTGTCCCCAGCAGATCCATGCCTAACCTGTATTGGTGCCTGAATTATTTGGCATAATCCACTCTGTTCCATTCAACCTGCTGAATCCTTTGGTGTATCTAGTACTTTAGCACAATACAGATGGAGCTATGGTCCATCTTAAGCGCTATCAGAAGATATGAGACAACACCTGTCAGACTTAATGCTCTTCCTATGGGCTGCCTTGTTGCTAATTGCCATTTAAATTTCTTACAGGCCAAATTAGTAAGCAAACATTCCATCATTTCCACTGCACTCACACTGGAATTGCAATTTTATATAGCAAACCCTCATTTCTCTGTCTCTGGGCACACACAAAATACAGTTTCTTCTGGTTAGATTATACGAATGGATGTATCAGACCCCAAGTCTCATTTAGTCCAGTACCCTGTCTTCCACAACAGCACAACGTTAAGGGAAGAATAAAGAAAACAGAAGTATTGAATTATTTTGCACACAGAGGCATCAACCAACTGTGTCTTAACAGCTCCTTAGGATGGAGGTTCCTATAGTGTATTTAAAAGCTGTGAGTGGACGTTGATTATTTTGTCTAAACACTTTGATACATTTATTGGTTTACATCCACAGAATTCAAGAGAGATGAGTTCAAAAAGGTAAATATACAAAATGTTTCTTTTTTCCTTTTTTTAAAGCCACATCCACTTCAAGAGACCAAAGTCTTGCTATCAGTTCATTTTCCTTAGGCAACATGATAAATAGGTCTCCCCTCACCTTCCTCTCTGACAAACCCCACAGAATAACAGGATAGAAACTGCATATTCTGTTTTACAATGAGAAAGAACGAAAAAAAACCAAAAGCCAAAAACCAACTAAACTCAAAAAAACACCAAAGCAAACAAAATGGGGAGAAAAATCCTCTTTGGACTAACCAGCTTGCTCCCCATACAGCATCCTCTGAGGAAGGCTACATGTTTATTTTTCTAATCATTTAAACAGATTCAGCTCTGGGGCAGGAATCTGGATCTAGGACAAGCTGCAGTTTTGGGGTTTTTTTTGTTTGCCTTTTTATAAGAAAAAGGGAAATAGGAAGGAAAAGAATTTCCTTCTATTAGGAGACCTGAGAAAGAAAATCCTTGGGTATTAGGTAATTCGTCTCAGAGTTGTCCGCCATCATTTTCCCTCTCCAGAACTCACAAGAAAAAAAAGGCATCTTGGAGCAAAAGAGAAATGCTGGTGGATGTCAAACGTTTAGAGGAGAAGATCACAGGCTGCAGTGGAGATGGCAGGCCTGTGAGCAGTGCCAAGAGCAAGTGATGCATAAAATCATTAAATGTGAAGGGCTGGGCAACAGTGCCTAGACTTATCTGGAAGTTTAATCAGAGAGAAGAATTGCAAAAGAAAAGAATAGAGACGGCTGAAAGCTGCAAAGTTATGTGTTTGACCTTTTTATAACAAACTCCCCCTTCTCCCCCCAGCCAGAAAGACAGGGGGGGAAAAAAAAAAAAAAAGAAAAGAAAAAGAAAAGAAAGCCCAGGTAACCTCAGTGCATTATCGTGGTTATTATCAAATGAGTATAAACTTATTTCTCTCTCTGGCTTTCTCAGGAATGCAGATGTGGCTAGAGTACAGGCTGACAGCTGTTTACTCAATGCTGTCTCCACCAAGGGAGACCAGCTTGCAATTTTGAGGTCACAGAAGATGCAGATAACTTGCCAGAAATGCTTGGGCCAAGCAGCACGTCTCTAAGTTACTAGCATCGCTGGGCAGGCTTTAGATATCAAAACTCTGCAGTAAGACTGAATTATTTCATGCTGAAGCACCTGTAATTCAGCCAGGTTGTACCCCTTTCCTCCCCAGTCTGTAGCTAATGTGACATTCACCAAATCCTCCATACAAATATGGTGGGTTCTCCATGGACACAGACTGTGAAGGGGACCACGCTACCCTTAGGGTTGGGTAAAAAGTTACTTCTCCTCTATCAAACTCCCTGTGGCCACACCGGGAAACAAGTGACAAATGAGCTTTGTCATTCTGCTCTTTGAATGCCATCTTCCAGAGAGACAGTCCCACTCAAAAGGAAGACTTTGAAGCCCATCAAGGCCAAGTGGAACATAATATAGCACAATCTAGCTGGTTTTCTCCAGAGGTAGGACCTTGCCTGAGACAGAGTGGCTTAAAATGATTGCCACTGAAATTAATAAGTGTTACGGTTCTAGTGCTAATAACCCAAATAAATCATTGCAACCTGGTTTCTGAGGAAACAGGAACCCGTGATTCAGATTAGCGTTTAGCATCTACTCGACAATCCCATTACTACTTCCAGAAAAAGCAATGCCTCATGTGGTAAACTAAAAAACAAACAAAAAACCCCCCAAAACAACCAACAACCATTCCCTAACAGCGGCGTTTTAGCCTGGTACACACCAACCTACAAGCAGACAGGCACCAGATGTGAAGGGCTACCTTCAAGCATTCACGGGAACCAAGCATGGAGTGGGCAACTCTTGTTCACGCTCTCAGCGCCGGGTCCTGAAATGGTTCTTGGTTAACAAAAGGACTGCCCCTGTAAAACAACTTCAGGAGGGGCAGTGGTGACTCACTGAGTCCTTACCACCATGAATTAAGAAGCCAGCTGCTCACACAGCACTCGAGCAAATCACAAATGGCTAGAACGTGGAGCATGTATTAATCTGAGGTAGTCATTCCTCTTTCCTTTGTCTACCCAAAGCAACACAGCACTAATAGCGTCAAAAACTTCTCCCATGTCTAACTTAAGAGGACAGCTTTTTAAGAAAGCTTGACTCCCAAGAGCTCTCCTTATTCTCCATGTGAACTGCAGGGAGCTGACTGTTTTCAAAACTCTGCCTCATGCTGGTGGGAGAAGCAGGAACCGAACCCTCCAGAGAACTTGATCTGCTCCTCCTTCCTTATTCCTTCAACCATTTATTTATTTCCACGAGGAACAGCCAACTCCACACACTTTGCACCTTTGTCTTAATCTCTTCCAGTTGGCAGAACCAGCTTCATAAACTTGCAGGCAATATGCTCATGCAGCTGTGTGATAAAGTTTAAAGAAAAGAAGTGTCCTGCAGGTCACCTCATGTTCAACCAGTCTTCCTGAACGTAACAAAGGCTGAAATTAAATCCTCTGATGTAGGACGTCTAAATATCCCTTTAAATGCTAATATCTGTCCAGACAGTCTGTTTCTCCAGGACTCCCTTAGCTATGAATCTTACTGATAGTGACACTGTCCCATGTTTAGCTCTGAATCACAGAGACTGCCACCAATGCAACCAACAGGGGTAGAGGGAAAGGTGCTTCCTCCAGTTCCAGCACCGCGTGGGATAACAGAATCACAGAATCACCTAGGTTGGAAGGGACCTTTTAAGATCATCTAGTCCAACCAATAAAAAAAAAAAACAACCCAGCCAAAAAACACACACACACACACAAAACACCACCCAACACCAATCCATATCTCCGAGCACCATGTCAACTCCTCTCTTGAATACCTCCAGGGATGGTGCCTCAACCACCTCCCTGGGCAGCCCATTCCAATGTCTGACAACCCTTTCAGTAAAGAAATATTTCCTAATATCCAACCTGAACTTCCCCTGGCGTAACTTGAAGCCATTACCCCTTGTCCTATCATCT